>OX457034.1:23082268-23117268 GCA_949752745.1 Protula sp. h YS-2021 | reverse complement strand
CGTGGTTAGCAATATGGTTTCGCTCCTTCCCAGTTTGGGCCTCTTTTAAGTCAAAATATCAAAGCTGTATTTAACCTAAATATTATATCATTGTGCAAAACATAGTTTGTCTTAGGGCAGTGTTATGTTCAACCTGATTTCAGTTTATAAACCCGTCTGTAAAGTGGTTTTTGTCTCTATCTTTTTTTTCTTTCAATCGTGCCTTGTTTAAGGTCAAAATTAAATGACTCGATTTTATACGTATCGTACGTTCAGTTAAGTTGTTTTAATATCACACGGTGTTATTTACATGTTTAATATCGGTTTAATGCGTTTATACGACCCTTGTTATAAAGCAGGAGCAAATGGTTTTTATATTTTGTGTCGCCTTTTCTTTTAAGCCATGACTCGATAATTTGTTGTCCTTTTGTCAAGTTTAAGTGTTGGTTCAGTTACTATTATTATATAATTTAGTTTTCCTTCATCAAACCCCTTTGCCCCCTTAGAAATGAGCAGAAATGTGAAAATAAAAAGTTTGTCTCAAATGGGAGCGAAAGCTAACCAATCGCATTGCAGTGATATAAAAACTGCAACGCGATTGGTCAATTTTCGCTCCCTTTTTGCTCCCGAAAACTGTATGTGTCTTTCATATACGAAAGCCGGGTGAAGTAGAACTGTCGTAAAGCTTGTTTATAAACATGTTTGTTTAGCAACATTAGTTTTTTGGCCAAGAATGGTTTCCATAGATGACTAGCGCATCTTTGGCAAACAAACAAACAGCCAGTGGCAATGGGCCGCCCTGCGGCGGTGAATTCATCCCCGTTTATTTGTTTGTTTATTTCTTAGTCGGATTTAAATAATATAAGACCTTTTTGCTTGCTTTATAGGGAACAAACGTTCTTACAAACTCATTATAACAAAGCTTTCCTCTCAGTAATTGATTCAACACCGACTTATTAAACATAAACGCGCAATGAAAGCTTTAAATGCGAGTCAAAAAATTAATCAGAAACTCGTGTTTCTATTGGCTGGCTGATTAAATATTTCGCTCCTTTAGGAATTTCGCTCCCTTTCTGACACAAAAACGCCAGAAAGAAGCGAACCTGTAAAACACTCAGAATTAAGATTTAAACCGTAAAAATAGCAGCGAGACATACGAGAAAGCACTCAACACATATATACGATGAAAAGTGACTTTGATCATGCAAACAATGTAATAATGTCAGTTCCTTCTAGGGGTTAATAACTCTCGTGTTTAGTTAGAAAGGCATGTATCGTGTATTTTAACGTTGTCAGGGCGTATTTTGCCTGTTGGGCCAATTAGACGCCTTTGTAGCGTTTATTTATCGTTCAGCAGGTTAATCTCATAGCAAGAACAATTTTTCTCGTTTAAATTAATTGACGGTAGTAATGCAAAGCCGTACTTCGTTTAATGTCAAAATTGCACCGCTTTAAGCATCAAAATCAAGTTTTATCTTATGTGTGTGTTGAGGGCTCTCTCTTAATTTCTCGCAGTTATTGTAGTGGTTTAATTCTTTAAAATAAAATTATATTTCGTGTTTGGAGAAGTTCGTTCCTTTTCAACTCCAACTTCAACGAAAAAAAGGAGCGAAATGTTTAAGTCAGTTGACAAGTCTTGACCAATCAGACTGCTTACTAAACAGAGCTCTGTGATTGGCCAACTTTCGGCACCCTAGAGCTGATAAATAAAAGGGCTTGGCACCAAAAGCAGCAAGCCCGAGAGCAATGAAAGCCTCTCACCCCCACCCTCCCCACCTAATTTGTGCCAAAAATTATTGAGGGCAACTTATTTATTATGATATCCTTTGTGATATGAAGTTTAAATAAAAGAAGTAGCAATTTTATTTGATTTAGCCTCGTTTTGACATACTCCAGTTATCAATCGCTTGCCTTCACGCACGGATCAGATTCGTTTTCATTTAAGGAAAACAATAAAACAGAGAGGCCGAGAGCGATTACTGCAAGGTTTTGAATGTTAAGTTTAACCAGTTTTCGACGAAAAAAAAAAACATGTATTTTTTAAACAATTTTTGTTTAACAATGTCCTTAAGAAATGCATTGGTGTTTCTGTTTGATGTTTTTAGGCCTTATCCGTTGACTTCCAATAAGTTTCGTTCCACACGCAAACTGTGAAAGAGTCTAATAGTGCTGCTACATAGTACTTTCATTTTTGATAAAAATTTTATTAAGTTTGCGGGGATGCGATGATTAGTCTTTGAGAAATTGATTATATCGCATACAACCCCTCCCCCTCCTAATCCTAAAATCACCCTAAAATTTCGACATATACAAGTCTGAACATTATTTTCTTACATACTATGCAAACTTTAAACATGAGGTTTCTTGTTTCGTAATCACCAATAAATGGACTAAAAGTGCTGTAATTTTCATAGCCATTTGTTGAGTAGCTTCAGAAAATTCATCGCGAAAATTTTCCGGTTTTGCGAAAATTATCATTTTTACCCGATTTTCAGCCATATTTTCAACTTTAATTGCCAATTATATTGGCGTTAATAGAGATATGTTTCTGTAGGAAGTATAGTATAGTATTATCATTTATGATAACAATAAGACAAAGTTTGCGGTGATGCAATGATTAGTCTTTGAGAAATTGATTATATCGCTTACCCACCCACCCCTCAAAAAATCATCATAAAATTTCAACATATACAACTTTTAACAATAATTTGCTAAATACTGAACAAACTTATCGCATGTGGTTTCCTGTTTTATAATTACCATTCAATACGCTAGAAGTGCTGTGATTTTACTGATAATATCTTGCATAGTTTCAGAGAAATTAATTGTGAAAATTTGCATTTAAGCGAAAAAATGTCATTTTTTTCCAGTTTCATACTAAGATTCAACTTTGATCGCTAATAGAATAAATATTAATAAAGATCTAATTCTGAAACTTGCAGAAATTAAAGTACTATCATTTCTAAAAACAACAATGTATTATTTGTTGTAATGTGATAATTAGTTTTTGAAAATTTGATTACGTCGCATATACCCTTCCTCCTCGAAAAATCACCCTAAAATTTCGACATATACAATTTTGAACATTACTGTCTTCACTACTAAGCCAGCTGTAAAGATATAGAGCAATTTTGGCCCATTGACTGATGATTATAAAACAGAAAACCTCATGCAAATAGCTTGTCTATTTTTCAAGAAATTCATATTCAAAGTTGTATATGTTGAAATTTCAGGTTGATTTTTATAAGGGTGGGACGGTAAACTCTATAATAAATTGTTCAAAGACTAATCATCGCGCCACCACAAACTTTACGTTATTGTTAACGGAAATAATAGTACTACAAATCTTGGAGACTGTAGAAACAAATTTATATTAATAATAATTCTATTAATAATCAAAGTTTAAAATTCGGCTTAAAAATGATGATTTTCGCATAAACGCAAACTTGCGCAATTAATTTCTCTAAAACTAAGTGACATATGGCCATGAAAATTACAGCACTTTTAGCCTATTATCGGATGAAAATAAAACAGTAAATTGCAAGCGCATAGCTTGTTTAGTATCTAAGAAATTCATGTTAAAAGTTGTATATGCCGAAGTTTCAGGGTGATTTTATGAGTG
This sequence comes from Protula sp. h YS-2021, assembly GCA_949752745.1. Taxonomy (NCBI): domain Eukaryota; kingdom Metazoa; phylum Annelida; class Polychaeta; order Sabellida; family Serpulidae; genus Protula; species Protula sp. h YS-2021. Next base: position 23,113,667 of record OX457034.1, on the reverse strand, counting down.
GGGGAGGGGGGGGGGTTATATGCGATATAATCTTTTTTTTTTTTCTCCAAAACTACGCATCACATCACCAAAAGCTGTATGTTATCGGTGTTTTTTTTTTATATATATAAATGATAGCACTATGCGTCCTGCAAGTATCAGTTATTACAGTACCAGGGCAACACTCTGCCCCTATGCCTAATTACGCCGACTGTAGTAGAGCAGTCGACAATACAAGTCCATTACAGCTTGGGCCAAGCTCAAACCAGGCCAACGCCATGTCCCTCTTAGCGAACACATGTGTCGCTATATATATATATATATATATATATATATATATATATATATATATATATATATATATATATATATATATATATATATATATATTATTAGTTTTGTTATTGTTATTCAGAACAACAAATAGTTAACCGTTGTTAAATTAAAGTCTTCAACATTCATTATCAATGATACAATGGAGCGCTCCTGGAGCAGTGTGCCTTTGTTTGTCATTAACCAATCAGATTGACGCCAGCTATTGAACTGTCCAAAAGAATTTACAGTATCATTTGGTATTCCTCATTCTCACTATTGTGAATTCGTTCACTGTGCAACACGGCAGTTTTTTTCAATGCGATTTACTCTGATCTTTGGATTATCTTATTAAAATAAGGCGTTAGATATTTGTTATTTCTTGCATATTGATTCAGGATACTTTTACTTAATTTTGTGATTGAAACCGGGACCTTAATGGTGTGGATAAAAGCTTTGGAGATTGTCATAGTTTCGACGCCGGGTAAGTACTGTTCTCTATAGTTTTGAGCATATGGTTTGGGTATTATAAAATGGGTTCACAGGTGTAAAAAATACAAAAAATTAAAGGATTTTGAATGCTCTTTAAGAAAATAATATTTGATATATGCGTGTTTTGAAGTTTCATGTCGATTTGGTATCTTGAAGTTACCCCTGTTCAAGCCCAAAAATAACTTATTTTTACCATAGTTTACCAATTGTTTTCAATTAAAGCGTAAAGAAAATTAAACAAATTATACATTAGATTAAAGTACGTTTTCCATCCTTCAAAACAAATAATAAATCTTGTCGGTATCGCACAGTTTGAGAGAGATATTAAATAAATTTCAACCGCTCCTACGTTTTGCAGAATTTTCAAAATTTTTCCCAGTTTTCAAGATATGATTATGGCTCTCGAGGACCCAAAAAGCACATTAATTTGAAGATTTTAGCATGTTATTTAATAAAATATTACTGTATTTAAACAACTTGAACGTTTTATGACATTTTGATATGTTTAAGTTGCCCCTATTGGAACCATTACGCCATTTTAACCATATTCGAACCACAGTGTTCATTGATTTCTAGCAAAGCGTTATAAAAAAGATAGCAAATTATATATTAAATGAAACAACATTTATTTGCCATTAAAACGAAATGAAAAACTTTGCGGTAACTTTTAATTTGAAAGATTTATTAAATGAACTTCATCCCTATCCCCTTTCTGATCAGTATTTCTGATTTTCCATAGTTTTCAACATATAATTTGGGTATTGTAAAATGGTTTCACAAGTGTAAAAAGTACGTAAATTTAAAGGACTTTGAATGCTCTTTAAGAAAATAATATGTGATATGTGTGTTTTGAAGCTTCATGTCCATTTTGCGTCTTGAACTTACCCCTGTTCAAGGCCCCCTATATACATAGTTACACTAACATCTTAACTGTTTTCAGTTAAAGCGTTAAGAGAAGTAAAGAAATTATATATGAAATTAAAGTACGTTTATTGAGCTTTAACGCAACTAATAACATGCAACGATGTAGCACACTATCTTGCCCCGGCCCCCTGTACAGCTTCCCTCCCCCCCAACCCGAAGGGGAAGCTAGACTAGGATATCTCCCCCCCTCCCCTGGGATATTTTGCCCCCTCCATAACAAACCGAATAATTGAAACAAATACTTAACTGCAACAGAATTTTTAATGGTAAATGATCTCTATACAGTACAATTTCTTCTGTGCTTGAAAATTATCAAGTTTTTTGCGTAATTCAACAGTCATTTACACAACTCACTGCAGTTCACTGCGCTTTTGGTCCAACCAGGTCAATGCCGATTTATTTTAATTACTTTTTATTTATTTTCATGCACTACTTCTTTTTCAATATTTCCTCTAGTGATCAAGTAATTAATGTACAATGAAAATAAAAAAAAAAACGAAATGCTCATACCCCTTTGCATACCCTTTTAAACTTCTCAATTGGGAGTAAACTTTTGCCGCAAAATTCATTTCCCTGAGATTGTTTGCATTGTTATGCACTATTGTCGGATACAATTAATCAATCAAAATGGATTATGAAAAGAGATGTGGCTTTATTGCAGTCAACTCTAAATGCCCCGATAACTGTGAATAGAGAGCGAGTATACAGATGGATTACCCTTTATGTAAAATACAACTGAAAAAAACTGTTATTTTAGGGGGCGGCAAAATATCCCAGGTAGGGGGAAGTTGAACAGCAGGCAGAATATCCCATAGGGGGGCAAGATAGCCTAGTCTAGCTTAAAATACAACTAAAAAAAACTTTATTTTACGGGAAGGGGGCAAAATATCCCAGGTGGGAGGGAAGCTGAACAGGGGGCAGAATATCCCATAGGGGGGGGGGGGGCAAGATAGCATAGTCTAGCTTCCAAGGAAGCCATACAGGGGGCAAGATATACTGTTACACCGGTATCGCAAATTTTGAGAGAGACCGTATATAAAATTCAACCGCATCCCCCTTTTGAATAATTTTCTTCCCAATTTCCAATATGTGAGTATGGCAGGGTTTCCGCTTTCAGGGATCTAAAAATCATATTAATTTAAAGATTTGAGCGTGTTCTTTAATAAAATATTACTGTATTTAAGCATCTTTCAACATTTGATGACGATTCCATGTGTTTAAGTTGCCCCTTTTGGAACCCCGTTATAAGCCTTTTTTACCGTTATCCAACCATAATATCCATTGATTTCTAGCAAAGCGTTATAAAAAGCAAACAAGTTATATATTAAAAGAAACAACATTTGTTTGCCTTTAAAACGAAATAAAAAACTTTGCGATATCTTTTAATTTGGAAGATTTATTAAATGAGCTTCAACCCCACCCTCCTTCTGATCAGTATTTTTGATTTTCCATAGTTTTCAAGATGTGATTTGGGTATTTTAAATGGCTTCACAGGTGTAACAAGTACGTAAATTTAAAGGACTTTGAATGCTCTTTAAGAAAATAATATGTGATATGTGTGTTTTGAAGTTTCATGTCGATTTGGCTTCTTGAAGTTATCCCTGTTCAAGGCCCAAAATACCCTATTTTTCACCATAGTGACACCAAAATCTTAATTGTTTTCAATCAAACCGCTAAGAAAAGCAAACAAATTAACAATTAAATTAAAGTGCGTTTATTGAACGATAAATCAATTAATCAATCTTGTCGGTATCGCACAATTTGACCGAGATATTAAATAAAATTCAACCGCAACCCGCCCACCCTTTTGAAGTATTTTACTATTTTTTCCAATTTATAAGATATGATTATGGCAGGAAAATATGCTTTCGGGCATCCAAAAAGAATATTAATTTAAAGATTTTAGCATGTTCTTTAATAAAATATCACTGTATTTACGCATCTATCAAAATTTGATGACGTTTCGATGTGTTCAAGTTGCCCCTTTTGGAATCCCGAAATACGCCATTTTTTACCCTTATCCAACCATAATGTTCTTTGATTTCTAGGCAAGGCGTTATAAAAAGCAAACAAATTATAAATAATGAAACAACATTTATTTGTCTTTAAAACGAAATCAAAAACTTTGCAATGTCTTTTAATTTGAAAGATTTATTAAATGAACTTCAACCCCCCCCCTTCTGATCAGTATTTCTGATTTTACATAGTTTTTCAACATATGATTTGGGTATTGAAAAATGAGTTCACAGGTGTAAAAAGTACATAATTGTAAAGGAGTTTGAATGCTCTTTAAGAAAATAATACGTGATATGTGCATGTTTGAAGTTTTTTGTCAATTTGGTGTCTTGAATTTACCCCTGTTCGAGGCCCAAAATACCCTATTTTTTACCATAGTGACACCAAAACCTTAATTGTTTTCAATCAAACCGCTAAGAAAAGTAAATAAATTGTCTCTTAAAACATTAATAAATCTTGTTGACATCGCACAATTTGACAGAGATATTAAATAATTTAAATCTCCCTCCCCCCCTTCTTTTGAAGAATTTTACTACTTTTTCAAAATTTTCAAGATATGATTATGGCAAGGAAATATGGTTTCGCGGACCCAAAAAGCATATTAATTTAAAGGTTTTAGTATGTTCTTTAATAAAATATTACTATATTTAGTTGTCTTTGAACATTTTATGACATTTTGATATAATTAAGTTATCCGTTTTGGAACCCCGAAATACGCCATTTTTAACCATAATCACACCATAATGTTCATCGATTTCTAACAAAGCGATATAAAAAGCAAACAGGTTATAATACTAAATGAAACAACGTTTATTTGCCTTTAAAACGAAATAAAAAACTTCAACCCTACACCCTTTCTGATTAATATTTCTAATTTTCCATAGTTTTCAACATATGATTTTGGTATTGTAAGATGGGTTCACAGGTGTAAAAAGTACATAAAATTAGAGGGGTTTGAATGTTCTTTAAGAAAATAATACCTTATATATGCGTGCCTTGAAGTTTGATGTCGATTTCGTGTCTTGAATTTACCCCTGTTAAAGCCCCTAAATAATCTATTTCTGACTATAGTGACACCAAAATCGTATTCTTTTTCAATCAAAGTGCCAAGAAAATTAAGCAAATTATACATTAAGTTAAAATAGACTTATTGTTCTTTAAAACAAATAGCAAATCTCGTAAAGTAATACCTGGAAAAGTTATGAAATAAATTTCAGTAATACCCCCTCTGGTCAATTTTCTAGATTTTTCATAATTTTGAACACATGATTTTGGTAATGAAAACTGCTTCCAGTGACGTGCAAAGCGCATGAATTGAAAGGAATTTGCATTCTCTTTAAGAAAATACTATGTTATTTAAGCATGTTTTTAGAAAACAAGTTTAAAACTCTTCAATGCGATGAAGTTCCTTGAGCTTTTATCCACGTATATATTATAGTGGCGTTTCCAGCTGTGCGATACACGTCCAGATCCGTGATGAGCATAATAGATATCATTGACTGATCTCATCACCAGCGTTTCCCGTTCGGCTCTCAAGTATTCATCTACTTGAAGATTTGTTGCTTTATTCTATTGATGCTCACCAGGACATTTACGCGTAGGGAAATAAGCAGATGTTTCAGTGTTGTTTTGTGGTATTTGCCTCTGGGCATTAGATCCACTTTCAGTTAACACTCCTTTTAATCTTTTTATTTTTCAAAATAAGAGATACAATGTCTTATTTTTTACAGAAAACCCATTTTTTCAAATTTATTTCAAGTTATATATCATTTAAAGTCACCCCTATTCGAGCCCTAAAATAACCCATTTTTATAGCATTTTTAAACTAAATCTCATTTTTTTTAAACTAAATGCTCTGAAACGCAATTAATTACATAGCAAAAAATCTGTGGGTATTTGGTTTTTTTTTTAATTAATAAATTTTCTCGGTCGCGAACAAATTGATAGAAATATTGAATAAACTTCATCTCCACCCACCCCCCCCCCCCCCAACCCCTTGGAAGAATTTTCTTAATTTTTCCCAATTTTCAAGCTATAATTATGTCAGAGAAATAGGCTTTCGGGGACCCAGAAGACATATTAATTTAAAGATTTTAGCATGTTCTTTAATAAAATATTACTGTATTTACGCAACTTTAAACAATTTGTGACATTTTAATATGTTTAAGTTGCAAAGCGTGTCAACCCTGTGAAAACCATGCTTAGCTACGGGACGGCCTTGTAAAACATTACATATGCACTGCCACTGCAGTAGACGCCTTCTGATAATTGAGTTTCAAAACCCAGTGTGTTCCGTAAGTAAACTGCTTCACCCGAGACGTCCTTGACCCTGCCAGTAGCGTTGCATGGAGTCTAGAACCTCACCGTGCTAACGCCATGCATACACTGTTTATCCACGAGACAGCTACGGAAGCACTTCATGTACACTGACATTGCGGCAGACGCCTGTTGATTCAAAGCCCATTGTGTCCCGTAAGCAGCCTCTTTCACTCGAGACGCGGGCGACCCTGCAAGTGCTGCTCTATAGAGGTAGCGCCTTCTATGCCATTGTGGTGAAAACCCAGTTTATACACGGGATGGTCACGGTAAAACTTTAATGTGCACTGCCTCAGCAGTAGACGCCAGTTGCTGCTTTAGTTTCTAAGCCCACCGTGTCCCGGAAGCAGTCTCTTTCACCCAAGACGTGCTCGACCCTACCAGTGCTGCTGCGCAGAGCTAGCACCCCACCATGCCGACACCGTAATATGCCTGTTGAAATAAATGTTTGTTTTAAAAGTTCGTCGTCAAATTAACGTTTTATTGCTTAATTAAATTGCTCTATAAATCTAACGTGATTTAGAATGCGTATAATGATAGCGAAACCTTCTGTTTTACTTTCTTTCCTGAAATGTCATGCCCCTTGCAAAATTGCATATGTTGCGTATTGTTTGACAGTTTCCCCATTTTAAATATATTTGACAAAATATTAAAAAAGCAGCAAGCATGGGAGCAAGGAAGCCCCCACCCCCCACCCTCAGAAATAAAAAAATATTTAGTGCAACCTATTCGGAAACGCTTCTCGGTGTTTATTAAGAATTAATTTGGCAGTACACGTTGGCTAGGGTAACTTTGGGCTTTACACGTATAATCGAGGTTTATTTCTTTTCTTTTTTTTTAGTGTTTAGTTATAAAGGCATGTAATGGGTATTTTAACATTGATTTAACGTATTTTCCCCGTTGGGCCGATTAGACGTCTTTGTAGCGTTTGTTTATCGTTCAGCATGTTATTCACATAGCAGGAACATTTTTTCTCGTTTAAAATAGTTAGCGGTAGTAAAGTAAAGTCGTACTTCTCTTATTGCCAAAATTGCACCGTTTCCGGCATCCAAATCAAATTTTATTGTATGTGTGTGTTGAGGGCTTTCTCTTCATTCCTCGCAGCTATTGTAGTGGTTTAATTCTTTTAAAAAAATTTCATGTGTAGAGAAGTTCGTTGCTTTCCAACTCCAACTTCAACGAGAAGAGAGCGAAATGTTTGATGTCTCCACCAATGGGAGCGCTTATTAAACATTGCTCTCTGATTGGTAAACTTTCGGCATATTTGAGCGAGAAAACAAAGGCTGTCACGAAATACACAAGTTCGAAGTAAATTGTACTGCATTGTTTTGCACTTTGGTATAACGTTTAGATTAAATACAGCTTTGATATTTTGACTTAAAAGAGGCCCAAACTGGGATGGAGCGAGACCATATTGCTGACCACGCGACCCGAATAAGGCGCACCTGTGATTTGTCAACTTTCGCTCCCTTTCTGATACAAAAACGCCAGTAAGAAGCGAACTTGTAAAACACTCAGAACTGAATTTTATTTTAAGATTTATACCGTTAAAATAGCAGCGAGACATAACGAGAAAGCCCTCAACACATATATACGATAAAAATTGACTTTAATCATAAAAACAACGTAATTTTGAGATAAAATGAAGTACCACTTTACTTTGCTGCCGCTGACTATTTCATACGAGAAAAATGTTCCCACTAATCGAACAACCTCCTAAGCAATAAAAAAATATAGAAAGATGTTTTTAATTCGCCTAACGGGTAATTTAATTTTGTCAACGTTAAATACTCGTACATGCTTTTTACGACTAAAAAAGAGAGGTACTAACAAGAAGGAACTAACATTCCCTTCTCGCGTCGCACGCATTCAAAGGAGACAAAACGTTCCTTAAAAACGTTATTCACACGGCGCTCTACCAGAAACGTTACTCAAAAGCGGAAGGCGTTTACAATCAATGTTTTTAATAAGATGTTTTGATGTAAAATCAGTGCATACATGTAAATGTTGTTGTCAAATATACTTTAAAATGGGGAATCGTCAGGTTTCGCTGTAATTTATACACATTGTAAGTGACGTTAGATTTACCGAGCAATTAGGTTGAGCAATAAAACGTTAATTTGATGGACTTTTAAAACATTTCGCTTAAGGGTATATGACGGTGTTGGCAGGGTGGGGTGATAGTTCTATGCAGCATACCAGTAGGGTCGAGCCCGTCGGGGGGGGAAAGAGGCTGCTTCCGGGACACGGTTGGCTTAAAAAGTAAAGCAACAACACGCCTCTACTAGCTGTATAGAGCAGCACTTGCAGGGTCGTCCGCGTCTCGAGTGAAAGAGGCTGCTTACGGGACACAGTGGGCTTTGAAAATCTATAATCACCGGGCGTCTGCTGCACTACCGTGACTGTCTCGAGGAAAAACGGTGTGTTCACGGCGTTAGAGCGGTGAGGTTCTAACTCTACGCAATACTACTGGCAGGGTCGAGGGCGTCTCGGGTGAAACAGGCTAATTACGGGACACACTGGGTTTTGAAGCTCAATTATCAGAAGACGTCTATTGCAATGGCATTGGATATGTGATGTTGTACGAGGCCGTCCCGTGGCTAAACACGGTTTTCACGGGGTTGACACGGTAAGGCGGTGCCTCTATGTAGCAATTAATTAATTATAAAACGGCAGAACGCATACGGATAGCCTGTTCAGTATTTAAGAAATTGATGTTCAAAGTTGTATATGCCGAAATTTTAGGGTGATTTTTCGAGTGGGGGTATGCGATATAATCAATTTTTCAAAACTAAGCACCACATCACCAAAAACTGAACGTTGTTTTTAGAAATTTAGCACTATACGTACGCAAGTGTCAAAAACAGATCTGTATAAATGTTAATTATATTAGCGATCAAAGTTTAAAGCATGCAAAATTAAACAATTATTTTTTTTTCTAAAGCGAAGCAAGATATGGTCATGGAAATAGCAGCAGTTTTAGCATATTAACTTGTTATTATAAAACGAAAAACTGCATGCGGATAGCCTGTTTTATTTTTAAGAAGTTCATATTCAAAGTAGTATATTTCGAGATTTTAGGGTGATTATTATAAGGGTGGGTTAGTAAGCGATATAATCAATTTTTCAAAGATTAATCATCGCATCACCCTAAATTTTATATTATTGTTATAACAAATGATAGTACTTTTAGCCTTGTAAGTGACAGTAATATATCTTCATTAACGATTAATCTGTTAGAAATCAAATTTTAAAATTAGCTAGAAAAACGTGAAAAAATAATTTTCGGATGAACGTAATTTGTAGAATTTATTTTTCTAAAACTAAGCAAGATGTGGCAATAAAAATTATCGCACTTTTAATTCATATCTAGATGATTACGACACCAAACCGCATCTTGATAGTATGTTTAGTTTTCAAAAAATTATGTTCAAAAGTTCATCTGTTCATCTGATTTTTCCAGGAGTGTGTGGGTAATATAAACGTAAAATCAGACTCATCTGCAAAGTGTTTGAAGATTTTACGATACGAGTGATCAGCCTGTGGATCGCCTTTATAATTCAAATTTAAGTAATGAAGCACTGAACAAAAGATCAAGGACTGGTATGCTAATTTATTCCGACATTTATTACACGTAAGTACTAGAGTTGAGCTGAAATCCAGGGCAACACTGTGTCCCCATGTCTAATTACGCCGACTATAGTACAGCAATCGACAATACAAGTCGATTACAGCCAGGGCCAAGCTCAAAGCTAGGGCAACGCTATGTCCCTCAAAGCGAGCACATGTGATTTTGAACATTAATTTCTTAAATACTAAACAAGCTCTCCGCATGTGGTTTCCTGTTTTATAATTACAATTTCATTCACTAAAAGTTCTGTAATTTTAGTGATAACATCTTGCATAGTTTTAGAGAAATTAATTGTGAAAGTTTGCATGTGGGAAAAATTTCATTTTTTTCTGGAGTTTCATACTAGTTTTAAATTTGTTCGCCAATAGAATAAATATTAATAAACTTCTAATTCTGAATCTTGCAGGAATTACACTGCAATCATTTCTAAAAACAACAATGTTCAGTTTGTTGTAATGTGATAAAAGGTGTTTGAAAAATTGATTATATAGCTTACAATCTCACCAGTTGAAAAATCATCTTAAAATTTCGAGATGTATAAATTTGAACATAAATTTCTTAAATACTAAACAAGCTGTAAGCATGCGGTTTCTTGTTTCGTAATCACCAATAAATGGACTAAAACTGTTGTAATTTTCATAGCCATGTTATGATTAGTGTTAGAGAAATTAATTCCGCAAATTTACGGTTATGCGAAAACTATCATTTTTTTTCCTGATTTTCAACCGAATTTTATTTTTTGATTGCCAATAGAATTGACGTTAATAAAGGCATATTTCTGTGACTTGCGGGAATTATAGTACTGTCCTTTCTAAAAACAACAGCGTAACATTTGTGGCGATGCGATGACAAATCTTTGAGAAATTGATTATATTGCTCACCCACCCATCCTTCAAAAAGGGTAAACGGACAAAAACCCAATAGGACAAAAGCCCAATAGGACAAAACCCCAATTACTTAACAAAGGCGGACAAAACCCCAATCCGGACAAAAGCCCAATTGTGTGTGTGTGTGTATGTGTGTGTATGTGTATGTGTGTGTGTATGTGTGTGTGTGTGTATGTGTGTGCATAAATGTAATTTATATCTAGATATAGGTGTTTGAAATATTTTGTATTTCTATATATAATTCAGCTACAGTCATTGTGATCGTGCGACACAAGAAAACGGGATCGTTGGATTCTAGTTCAGCTTGAAAAAAGGAAAGATACCAACAGCGTTGGCAAGGGAAAAGTTGCAGAGAACTTACTATATCAAGTATGTGTATTGTATTAAAAAACTTTGATAATTATTTTCTCGAAAAAAAAATGCGTGGACTTGTTGTGCCTACCTTTTTTGAAAAAAAAAAGGTTTATATTCACAAACCTCTTGAAAATATCCAGCATATAGAATTTGAACACTATATTGGTGAAATCTAATCCAACTCTCCACATGTGGTTTATGGTTTCGTAGTTACCAGCAATCGAGCTAAAAATACTATAATTGTTATGAGCACAACTTGCTTAGTTTTAGAGAAAATAATGTTTGAGTTTGTACAAGATCTAATTGTGTACTTTGCAGAGACAGATTATAGTTCTATCGTTTTCTAGACTAGAACGTCAAAATCATTAATTCCTTTCTATAGTTTCAGGCTAAATTTCGACTTTGGTTTCCAACAGAAATAATGAACGATCTAATTGTGTAACATTATAGTACTATAAATTCTGAAGTCAACAACGTACACATGATGATTTTGTGCTTATTATAATATGTATATACATGCATAAACATTTTTTAAGTTAAAGTTTATGTGGTTTGTCTCCGGGGAGACATTCTTCTCGAGCATTATGGTTCGTCTGTCGATCTATCTGTCCGTCATTCCGTCTGTCAAACGGTAACGCTAAACTGATTCGTACGAATATTCCAAATCTATTCAACCTTGGTAGGCATCAATCTTGGAAAAAGAAAACCGCATTCGCTCCACATAAATCAATGTTACAGCTTGGCACCAAAAGCAGCAAGGATGAGAGCAAAGAAAGCCTATCACCCCACCCTCCCCACCTAATTTGTGCAAAAAAATATTGAGGGCAACGTTTTGTATGATATTCCTTTGTGATATGAAGTTTAAGCAAAGAAATATCAATTTTGTTTGATTTAGCCTCGTTTTGACATAATTCAGATATAGGTGGTTTGCCTTCACGGACGGATCAGACTCGTTTTCACTTAAGGAAAACAATAAAACCGGAGTTAACCCACAAAAACAGACAGGCCGAGAGCGATTACTGCAGAGTTTGATTGTTAAGTTAACCAGTTGTTAAGTTAACAAAAAACGTATTATTTAAACAATTTTTTATTAAAATGTCCTTAAGAAATGCATTGGTATTGCTGGTTCATGTTTTAGGCCTTCTCCGTTGACTCCCAATAACTTTCTTTCCACATGAAAAATGTGATATACTCTAATAGTACTCCTAGATAGAGGCACCGCCTTACCGCGTCAACCCCGTGAAAACCATGCTTACCCACGGGACGGCCTGGTAAAACATTACATATGCACTGCCACTGCAGTAGACGCCTTCTGATAATTGAGTTTCAAAACCCAGTGTGTCCCGTAAGTAGCCTGCTTCACCCGAGACGTCCTCGACCCTGCCAGTAGTGTTGCATAGTCTAGAACCTCACCTTGCTAACGCCGTGCACACACTGTTTATCCACGAGACAGTCACGGCAGCACTTCATGTACACTGACAGTGCGGCAGACGCCCGATGATTATTGATTTTCAAAGCCTACTGTGTCTCGTAAGCAGCCTCTTTCACTCGAGACGCGGCGACCCTGTAAGTGCTGCTCTATAGAGGTAGCGCCTTCTATGCCATTGTGGTGAACACCGAGTTTTTACACGGGACGGTAACGGTAAAACTTTCATGTGCACTGCCTCAGCAGTAGTCACCAGTTGCTGCTTTAGTTTCTAAGCCCACCGTGTCCCGGAAGCAGCCTCTTTCACCCGAGATGTGCTCGACCCTACCAGTACTGATGCACAGAGCTAACGGCCTACCATGCCGATACCTGATTATACCCTTGAAATTATTGTTTGTTTTGAAAGTCCGTCGTCAAATTAACGTTTTATTGCTTAACTAAATTGCTCGATAAATCTAACGTGATTTAGAATACGTATAATGATAGAGAAATCTTCTGTTTACTTCCCTTCATAAAATGTTTTGTCCCTTACAAAATTGCATATTTTATTTATTTTTTGACATTCTCCCCATTTTAAATTATATTAGACAGCAACAGTTAAAAAATGCAGCAAGTATGGGAGCAAAGAAAGCCCCCCTCTCCCCCCCCCCCTCAGAAACAAAAAAAAAAAAGAAGATTTAGGGCAACTTATTTAGAAACGCTTCTCGGCCTTAATTTAGGAAGAATAGGTAGTGTAAGGAAACCCGGCTAGGTTTCAAGTAATGTGGCAGGACGTTTAACGTTTTTTTTTTTTTTTTGCCAGTTTCCTTTTTTTGGCTAATGTACACAAGAAAGAACACAGCTTCTAGTTCATTTCTTTATTTAGCAACAACATTCGTCTTCACACACGCGACAACAACTCATAACCCGAACGACTGACTCCAAAAAAAGGGGGAGATACGAGCGAGAACGTCATGAAAAGCAATAACAAAAAACACGTCAAGTAATGCGCTACTGTGGCCCTTCTGTTCTAACGACAGAGGGCTCTAAGACACGGGTGAAGATCTGGCACCTTCAACTCTATGCAAGTGTAGCGATTCTCGAACTATGCTCGCACTGCTCTTCTGACTGCTTTTCCCTTTGCTAATCTGCTTAAGCGCTATTGCAATCACTCTTCGCTCTTCACGCTTTACGAGATGTGTGTCGCCTTTTACTTTTCAGCGAGTATTTATAGCACAACGTCAGAGATCACGTGACTTCTTTTTCTGGCTACTCTGATTGGTAAATTTTCGGCACCCTCTTTGTCCCAAAACTACATTTATATGTAAGGCCGGGTGACGTAACACCGTCGTAAAGCTTGTTTACAAACATGGTCACCGAGGTAGCCCATTTTTGGCAAACAAACAACCCATTCTGGGCCGCCCTGCGTCAGTGAATTTATCCCCGTTTTTTATTTCTAAAACTTTTTTACTTGCTTTATAACAAGGGTCGTATAAACGCACCAACTGATAGTGAATACTTAAATAACACCACAAGACATTAGAGCAATATAAAACTGAACATATGACATGTATAAAACCGATGCATTTGTTTTTAATATTAAACGCGACACGATTGAAAAACACAAAATGGTGAAGCCAAAAAACTACTTAACAGACACGTAAAGGAGCTGAAACCAGTTTAAACATAATACTGGCCTAAGACAAACTATGTTTTGCACAATTGTATAACATTTATGTTAAATACAGCTTAAATATTTGAAGGTAAAAAACACCCAAACTGGAATGGAGCGAAACTGCATTGACCAACCACGTGACTCCAATAAAGGCGCACCTGTGATTGGTCAACTTTCGCTCCCTTAGAAAATTTCGCTCCTTTTCTGACACAGAAACGCCAGAAAGCAGAGAACACTTTAAACACACAGAACTCAGTGTTAATATAAGATTTAACCGTCACAATACCTGTGCGACCTACTGACAAAGCCCTCAACATATACACGCGATAAACGGTTGACTTTGATTATAGAAACAAAGTGAATATGACAATAAATGCAGTACTACTTTCATTTTCTGCTGCCGACTATTCTGAACGAGAAAAAGATTTATGTTACGTAAATTTCCTCTAAACAGCACAGGAAATTTAGAACAACGTTTTTAATCTAGCCCAACGGGTGAATACGTTTCAACAACGTCAAACCAAAACCGCAACGTTCACAACAATTCAAACTTTCCCAAACGCCGAGAGGCGTTTACAGATGACTTTGAAGCGTTTGTTTACCGTTCAGCAGGTTTGTCATAGAGCAGAAACAATTTTTCTCGTTTAAAATAGTTAGCGGTAGTAAAGCAAAGCCGTACTTCGTGTAATGTCCAAATTATACCGTTTCCAGCATCAAAAAAAGTTTTATTGTATGTATGTGTTGAGGGCTTTCTTTTCATTTCTCGCAGCTATTGTAGTGGTTTAATTCTTAAAAATAAAATTAGATTTCATGTTTGGAGAAGTTCGTTGCTTTCCAACTCCAACTTAAACGGAAAAGGAGCGAAATATTTAATGTCTCCACCAATGGGAGCGCTTATTAAATACTGCTCTGTGATTGGTAAACTTTCGGCATCTTTTAGCGAGGGTACAAGGGCTGTCGCGAAATACATAAGTTCGAAGTAAATTGTACTGTGTCAAATCAATTCTCGGCTCTTTGCAGAGCCCCTTCATCTTAAAGAAATGAATGCGAAATCTGTTTTTGCTTTATTTTAAAAGCGTGATATTTGCAAGACATGTATTATTTTCGTTAGATTTTGAAGTCATGCGTAAATTTATACATAACGCTAACAACTTTCCCCTTAAACTTTCACAGGTATTTTTTATGTCTTTCAAAATGTATTTTTTTTTGTGATACCAAAAGCAATAGCGTGTTGTTTCGGGTGCAAATAATTGCTTTCTGTTTTCTGGAGCAAAAAGGGGCGAAATATTTAATCAGTCAGCCAATAGGAACACGCCTTTCTGATCAATGTTTTGAGTCACATTTAAAGCTTTCATTGCGTGTTTCTGTTTAATAAGTCGGTGGGGAATCAATTACTGAGAGGAAAGCTTTGGCATAATGTGTTTGTAAGAACGTTTGTTTCCTTATAAAGCAAGTAAAAAGTTTTATATAATTTAAAATTAAAATTAAAAAAATTAAAAAAAACGGGGATAAATTCACTGCCACAGGGCCGCCCAGAATGACTTGCTATGTTTTGTTTGTTTGCCAAAGATGGGCTACGCTTGGTACACCAGTCAGCCGGCGAAGTCATTGTTGGCAAAAAAAGTGTTTGTAAACAAGCTTTACGACAGTATTGCGTCACTCGGCTTTGGCATACAAATAGTTTTCCGGCGCAACACGGGAGCGAAAGTTGACAAATCGCGTTGCAGTGTTTTTTATATGTCATTGCAATGCGATTGTTCAAGTTTCGCTCCCATTTGAGGACCAACTTTTTTATTTTCACATTTCTGCTCATTTCTAAGGGGGCGAAGGGTTTCGATGAAGGAAAACTAAATTACATAATAACAGTAATACATAATAACCAACACTTAAACTTGGTAAAAGGATCACAAATTATCGAGTTATGGCTTAAGGAAAAGGCGACACAAAATATAAAAACGATTTGCTTCTGTTTTGCAACAAGGGTCGTATAACGCATTAAACCGAGATTAATCATGAAAATAATACCGTGTGATATTAAAACAATTTTAAAACTAAATGTACGACATGTATAAAATCGAATCATTTTATTTTGTCATTAAACAAGGCACGATTAAGAAAAAAGAAAAGATAGAGTCAAAAACCACTTTACAAACGCGTTTATAAACAGAAACCAGGTTGAACAAAACACTGGTCTAAGAAAAAGTAAGTTTTGCACAATGGTATAAGATTTAGGTTAAATACAGCTTTGATATTTGACTTAAAAGAGGCTCAAACTGGGATGGAGCGAAACCATATTGCTGACCACGTGACCCGAATTAAAGCGCACCTGTGATTGGTCAAATTTCGCTCCCTTTCTGACACAAAAATGCCAGAAAGAAGAGAAATTGTAAAACACTCAGAACATAATTTCATTTTAAGATTTAATTCGTTAAAATAGCAGCGAGACATACCGAGAAAGCTCTAAGCACATATATACAATAAAAATAAACTTTTATCATGGAAACAACGTAATTTTGACATAAAATGAAGTACCACTTTACTTTTCTGCTGCTTACCTTTTCAAAATAAAAAATGTTCCCGCTAAACGACCAACCTCCTAAGCAAAAAGAAATTGTACAAAGACGTTTTTACTCCGCCCAACGGGTAACTTAACGTTTTTTACAACACTAAATACACGTACATGCTTTTTACAACCAAAAAAAAAGAGAGTTAATCAACACCAAAAGGAACAAACATTCCCTTTCTTTGCTCTCATGCTTGCTGCTTTTGGTGCCAAGCTTTAACATTGAATTATTATGTGGAGCGAATTCTTTTTTTTATTTATCAGCTCCTAGGGTGCCGAAAGTTGGCCAATCAGAGAGCAGTGTTAAATAAGCGCTCTCCTTGGTCTAGACATTAAACATTTCGCTCCTTTTTCGTTGAAGTTGGAGTTGGAAAAAAAAGAACTTCTCAACACATGGAATATAATTTTATTTTTAAGAATTAAACACTGCAATAGCTGCGAAAAATGAAAAGAAAGCCCTCAACACACATTTAAAATAAAACTTGATTTTTATGCTGAAAACGGTGCAATTTTAATATTAAACGAAGTACGGCTTTACTTTACTACCGCTTACTATTTTAATCTTGTTTCTGCTATGTGAAAAACCTGCTGATCGATAAAGAAAACGCTACAAAGACATCTAATCGGCCCAACGGGCAAAATACATTTGGACAACGTTAAAATACACATTACACACCTATATAACTAAACAGGAGAGTTATTAACCCCAGAAGGAACTGACATTCTCTTCGAGCGTCACACGCACCCAACAAAAGCAAGGCGTTGATATAAACGTCGAATATTCGTCCACAGCCCAAAATTACCCTAGCCAACGTTTACTGCCAACTTAAATCTTCCTAAACGCCGAGAAGAGCTTCCAAATAAGTTGCCATAATTTTTTTCTGAGGGTGCGGGGGTTGGGGGGGGGGTGGGAAGTTCTTTGCTCCCATACTTGCTGCTCTTTTTTTAAATGTTGTTGTCAAATATACTTTAAAATGTTGAAATTGTCAAACAATAAGTAAAATATGCAATTTTGTAAGGGCCCCACATCATTTCATGAAGGTAAGTAAACAGAAGGATTCAATATCATTATACGCATTCTAAATCACGTTACATTTATCGAGCAATTTAGTTAAGCCAAAAAAAAAACAAAAAAAAAAAAAAACAAAAAAAAAAAACGTTAAATTGACGGCGGACTTTTAAAACAAACAATTATTTCAAGGGTATAATCACGGTATCGGCATGGTGGGGTGCTAGCTCTGTGCAGCAGTACTGGTAGGGTCGAGTACGTCTCGGGTAAAAAAATCTGCTTCCGGTGTAACAGGATATCTTGGCCCCCCGGATATCTTGGCCCCCGGACAAGATATCCTAGGATATCTTGGCCCCCTTTAGGATATCTTGGCCCCCGGACAAGATATCCTAGGATATCTTGGCCCCCTTTAGGATATCTTGGCCTCCCTTTGGAAGCCTAGTTATTCTAGTATATCGTGTCCCCCAGATAATGGAAAAACAAAAAGAATGCCAATGCCTATTTATATATTTTTATTTCTCATTACACTAAACTTTGCACTAAATGTGACAACCATCGTACCGAAAGAACATCGACAGAATTGTAAAGATAAACGCTGTTTAGATTGGATGTGGATTCAAAGATGAGGTGAAATGCAATTAAAAACGCTATTCATTCTTGAAATACTATTGCTTGATTGATCACACATACATAAATTAAGGTAAACGGTAATCTCCCCCCCCCCGGTAATCTGATCCCCACCTCGGGTAATCAATATTTTTTGGCACAAATTGGGTGGGAAGGGCGGGGGATAGGCTTTCTTTGCTCTCATGCTTGCTGCTTTTGGTGCCAAGCTTAAACATCGAATTATGTGTTTTTATTTATCAACTCTAGTGCCGAAAGTTGGCCAATCAGAGAGCAGTGTTTAATACGCAGTCTGATTGGTCAAGACTTGTCAGCTGACTTAAACTTTCGCTCCTTTTTCGTTGACGTTGCAGTTGGAAAGGAACGAACTTCTCCACACATGGAATATAATCTTAGTTTTAAGAATTAAACACTACAATATACAACAGGTGGAAGACATGAGGAGAAAGCCCTCAAGACACACATATGATAAAAAGTTGACTTTGATAATGGAAACAACGTAATTTTCACATGAAACAAAGCACCACTTTACTTTACTGCTACTGACTATTTCAAACAAGAAAGAATGTTTCCGCTACACGAACATCCTTATAAACTTTTATAAACGCCCAGAGGGTAAAAAAAGCTCGAACAACGTCGAATGCACGACACACGCCTTTTACAACTAAGAATAAAGTTAATAAACTTCAGAATAAAGTGACGTTCCCTTCTTACGTCACATGCACCCAAAAAACGCAAAACGTTAAAAACGTTGATTTTACGTCAAACTCAAAAATGCACAACTAAACTTTTGCAACAAATTAATTTCCCCTAAACGCCCAGAGGCGTTAACAAACATATTGTTCAATCAAAACATCAGATGTTTCACAAAATGCAATATTTAAAAATAAGATAAAAACCAGTGTTTACCTAGAAAAATAGCTGGTTAAATTTTACTTCCCTCAATATCAAACATTAGAGAAATTAAAGAAGTATTTGTGTTTAAAATTGATATTTTCTAGAAAAGGAGCAAAAGTTGCAACCCCACCATTCAAAAAATTATCCTAAAATTTCGAGATATACAAATTTGAACATCAATTTTTTAAATACTAAACAAGCTCTCAGCATGCGGTTTCTTGCTTCGTAATCACTGCTGTAATTTCCATAGCCATATTATAACTAGTGTTAGAGAAATTAATCCCGCACATTTACGGTTATACAGAAACTGTATTTTTTTCCTGATTTTCAACCGAATTTTATTTTTTGATTGCCAATAGAATTAAGGTTAATAAAGGTATATTTCTGTAACTTGGAAGAATTATAGTACTGTCATTTCTAAAAACAACAGCGTAACATTTGTGGCGATGCAATGATTAGTCTTTGAGAAATTGATTATATCGCTTACCCACCCACTCTTCAAAAAGTTACCCTAAAATTTCAACATATACAAATTTGATCATTAATTTCTTAAATACTAAACAAGCTAATCGCATATGGTTTTCTTTTTTATATTTACCACTGAATACGCTCAGACTCCTGTAACTGAGGATGTTACATTATTTTTTTCAGTATTGGCGACTTCGTACACAAAAAATAAAAGTAAGTAAATAAATCCACAAAATATTTATTTCAAAAGGTAAGAATCTAGCACAATGTCATCAGCAAAAGAAAAAATTCAAGTTATAAAGAAAAAAATCCCAGAGGTAAGAAAAAATGTGCAATGTGAATATTGCCACCTATATGTAGGTAAAGATTATGGTTCCCTTGATGGACATCTAAAGGTATGTATGTCTCAGTACAGTGATGCAGAGCGAGAGTTACACAAGGAAATTGCAAATAAAAGAGTAGGATTCATGCAGCAGATGACTTCCATACCAGAAGGAGCAATAACAAGGTTTGTAGCTGACGAGTCCCAGCAAAGGATAATTGGGGCCTTTCTCAGAGAGGTTCTCAAAACAACTATTGTGCCTAGTGATGGACCAAATGTGAAAGGTCATAAATCGAATTCGTTGGTGAATTTTGATTCAGAATCGAAAAAAATTGAAGAGGTGCTCAGTCTTTTGCCAAACAAAGATAGAAAGACTGATAACGGGAGGTTTGTTTCTAAGCGCCTGGAAGCAAATATAGATTTGAGTCAATGGGATCAATCTGTAGAGCTCTTACAGAGCAAATACACAAAGCAGAAAGCCTTTCAATTGGCTCGATTAAATATGCCATCACAAACGGCTAAACCAGCTGCGCAGCAAATTGCACCACAATGGACTCCTCCAGCAACAGAAGAGGCCTTGCAAGCACAACATTTTTTCTATAAAATGTTTCAATTCATGAGATCAGACGATCCACAAATGACATCACAAGCACAACCGACGCTGTCACAGGCAGTGCAAATGCCACACTTGCAATCCTATGCTGCTGCCGCCACCCCTTTCGACGCTACAGCAAGTCAATCAAACTTGGTTTCGGAAACAACATCACAGGCGCCACCACAGGCGCGAATGGATAAACGACCAACAGGAATGCATCCCATGCAACCTCTTTCTGCTGCCGCCACCTCTTACGCTGCTCCTTTAAGTCAGTCAAACTTGGTTGCGGAAATGACGCCTCAGGCGCCACAACAACGAATGGCGCAACAATCAGCAACAAAGCAACAAATGGAACCTCTCTCTGCTGCCGCCACGTCTACTGACGCTCCCTTAAGCCACTTCAAGGTGGTTGAGAAAATGACGCCACAGGCACCACCAGAGCTAAAGCTGCTACAACCACCACCAGTGCAAGCCATGCAATCTGTTTCTGTTAACGCCAGTGCTTCCACCACTCCTTTACGTCACCTAAACCAGCTTGCACGTCTAGAACGACAGCAAGATCCCATGATTGGTTTTTTCGATGACTCTTCTACAGAGCATAACACGTTGGCTGTGGAACATCTACTGGCCAAGTTGCAAGACAAAAGCGAAGCTGACGTTAGTGCTCCCACCTTGGCTACTGTTGGTGATTTGTTTACATCATCTTCAAATCTGGCCAATTTTGCTGAACCTGTAGATTCTCGCATTCTGGAAAGCACGGGGCTGTACACTTCCTCCCATTCACATGCTGTGGTTGCGGGGGGTAACCGAGTTGGAAATCCTACAATCGGCTATAACCTATTGGACGATGCTGGATCTAACGATGGTGACGTTTCCTCTGATGTTTCTGAAGAAACCATTGGAATTAAAAAAAAAACAGATGCTTACCATGAGCACAGCAAGAGCAACAGGTTAAAGAAGGCAGGTCTGCAAGATAAAGTTGCCAATTCTGTTCCGTGCTTTGTTTCTGGTTGTTCACAAAGTAAGAAGAATGGCGCTGTATATGACTTTGACAGTCATTTTCAGTTGCATCTTCAAAAAGGCGAAATTACACAAAGTGAACTCGAAAGCTACAAAACCAAGGCTAAAACAGAAAACAAAGTGGACATTGATTTCTGGTCAGCGTACCAGAAATATTGTGATTTGCGATCAAGCAGCACCTCCACGGACTACACCAGAAATTTGTCCAATTATTTGGCTAAGTTTTTCAATTACGTCCAAAGAAAAGCACCCGAAAAGAACCTGTCAATATGTACAGATTCTATAAACCCCGCTGAATATTTGGCAAATACAGAGTTAGTCGTCGAGTTTGTAGAAGAAATTGTGTCTCACGGTGTCATCCAGAAAGATACTGTGAAGGCCCTTCGCAATCTCGTGAATATGGTTTTTGACAAACCACGAAAGTTCGGATACGAATCTGTCAAAAATGCACATAATGAACTGGAGCACGTGCTAAAAATTCTGAACAACGTAAACACGTACAAGAATATAAGCGCAACACAAGAGCGGCTCGACAACAAGACCGAACAACAAATTGCAGGCCTCAAATTCAAGCTTGAAGAGGTGTTGTGGCAGGCAGAAGGCCCAGAAACACAGAATGTATGGTCTCGTTTTTCAAAGCATGGCATTAGAGATCAGGACGGCAGCAAATGCAGCAAATTTGTAAAGCAGATGATAATTCTGCAAGGTACGCTCCAAGCAATTCTTCAGCTGAAGCACTTTAAACGGCCTGGCGTCTACACGAACTTTAGGGTATGTGAATTTGAAAAGGCGGTCAAACGTGGTGATCGATACTATATTTTCGTTGCGCTGCATAAAACACAAAACAAAGGTGCCGACAAAATTGCTCTGTCTGAGGCGGAATACGCGAAATTCAAGTGGTTCCACGATGAGGTAGAAGCTAAATGTCTAAGAAATCGGGAAACTTTATCCGGGTTACAAAACGAAAGGGTTGCCCATGCCATGAGCAGAAACCCTAATTTGAGCAAAGAAGAAGCAGAACGTGGCCAGAAACACTTCTTCTTTATACCTTCAACTGGAAGTGCTCCAGCAAAGGCTTCCCAGACGCTAAACAGATGGCAGGCAACTATGTCTGAATGTACAGGCAAACAATTTAGCTTCATTTCCGCTGATCATGCCAGAGAAGCATTCGAATGTGCGAAGAGTGAAGTTAAAAGTGTGATAAGGGGGTGCAATGACGACTTCCTGACAAATTGCTCAAAATATTTGTCACACGACAATGAGACAGCGACGAATTGGTACGAGTCTGCTGCAAGTCTTCAACAAGCTAGCTCTCAGATAAAGTGTGTAGAGAAGGTCATTGGGACTTACTTGGATAGGGTTAGCCAACACAAAAGATTCCATTCGTCAGATGAATGTTCTGATTCAAATGCGCAATCTGTGGAAACATATGTTGCCAATTTGGCAGCGGGAGCAGGGCAAAGTGCATCAAATATAATATCATCAAACCTGTCACCCCAGTCGCCCAACGGTGTTGCAATAAAGGTGCTAAATCAGACCAACAAACCACATCCAAGCAGTGCAAGTAGTCCCGAATCAATGATTATTCCTACAATTAGCAATACAAAGCCAATCAGCTCGCAGTCGGTCACAACACCTGACAGCTCTTCTGACAATGAATCCTCTTCTGCAAGCACTAAGTCATCCACCTCCGAAATCACACAACCAAGAAAAGGTAGTTCTTCTGACAACAAATCTACCTCAGAAAGCAGTGATTCAAACAATTCGTCAACACTTGAAGAAACCTCCAATGAAAACGATGGCACCCGGCATTGTCGAAAAACTGCGTTTCCTATGAGCGGTAATGTGACAGGTTTCTCGTCTGACAATGAAAAGAAACCTTTTCCTGCGCAGCGTACTGCCGAAAAAAGGCGAAATAAAGCAGAGCAAAATCAAACAAAGCTCACAAAAAAACCTAGACAGGCAAGAGGGGAAAAAAATTTAAACTTCCTACGTGAGCAGTGGTTGACTGGACCAAACGCAGATGCCGATGCCGTAAGGACTTTTATCTTGTTCTGCAATGAACAGCACTGGCCTCTTATTTGCGTGAAAAACTGCAAGACCGAAGCCGAAGGATTGGGTCTTTATGCAAGCCAAGACATCCCTAGTCAAACAATTGTGTGCGACTATGGTGGCGACAGATATCGTTTGCGTGACTGGGAGGCGCTAAATAAATGCTCCGATTTTGCATTAGAAATGGTCGATACATCGGGAAAGACCTGGATCATAGACCCAGAGAGCAACAAAAAAATAAAAGGGCGCTATTCGAATCATAGCAAAGGGCATTTTAACTTGAAGGGTGTACTGCTGCGGATCGAATCGTTAGATCGATGCGTGATGGCTTTGAAAGCGATCCGCGACATCGAAAAGGGGACCCAGTTGACTTGGAATTATGGCCACAAAAGGGACAAGCAAATACCAGATTGTGTTGTCGATTGTCAGGACTGTGAACTGGTAAAACGAAAGGAGGCCATGAAGGAGCTCCCATCCGCTACTGAATAAAACAAATTATTTCAGGAATCTGCTGCAGCAACCTTTCACAGGAATGGGATTTACCATAGCACAATAATCAACCTTTTGTTTTATTCCAGGTAAACACAGCGGAGAGGAAAAATGAAGCAAAATAACATATTAATCTTAGTGATTCTATGCTTAGGGATATAACAGTGAGTGCTGCCGACACCATATGTTGCCCTGGGTCCGGCATTTTTGATATAGAGCGGCTACTTAAATGCAAAATCATAGGTCTAATCGGATATTCTGATGTCGTGTTTATGATTGGCTCCAACGATTTGGCAAACAACATGGATGCATACATACATGAAACATACATGGATAGGGTCTATTGTTTAAATAATATCTTAAAAAGGCTTAAATATACTCTGAAATTCTGCATCCAACTGCACAGAGATGGGGCAGCTGAGCTCATATGAAATATAAAAAACAAGAATAAAAGTAAGATATATATGTAATATAAAATAGTTTAAGGTTAAAGGTAGGACTAAGACTAAAAGTAAGAAAAAAAGAAGAATAAAAAGAAAACTGTGAAAGCAAGAATAATATTGAAAAAGTAAAAAAAAAAATCGAAAGTTAACAATAGTACTAACTTTATAATAACAGTAAGAACGAGAAGAGAAGAATAAGAAGACGAACAAGAAGCATTAAAATAAGAACAAGGCATAGTAAAGATATATTCTAAAATTTTTCTTTCAAATGTACAGAGAAGCTGAACACATGTGAAATATAAGAACAAGAATAAAAGTGAGATATACAAATAATATAAAAAGTCTAAGGCTAAGAGCAGAACTAAGACTAAAAATAAGAAAAAATAGAAGTAGAAGGAGGTGAAGAAAAAGAAGAAGAAAAAGAAGAAAACTGTGAAAGCAAGAATAAGAATGAGAAAGAGTAAAAAATGCAAAGTTGAATGCTAAGAATAGTTCGTAGATTATAAATAAAAGTAAGAATAAAAATAAGAAAACAAGAAGAATAAGAACAAAGCACAGTTATGATATTCTCTGAAGTCATGCAATAGATTGCACAGGGGTGAGGTATCTGAACTGATGCACAATATAAAAACAAGAATAGAATTGGGGATAGGTACAAAAGGAGCCGAAGATTAAGACTAGTTTTAAGATTACAAAAAATAAGAGCGAAAATAAGAAAAAGACAAAGAATAAGGCTAGAATAAGAACAAGGCACAGTGAAGATATACTCTGAACTCATGCTGTAGATTGCACAGGGATGGGGTATCTGAACTGAAGCAAAATATAAAAACAAGAATATAATTGCGAAAAGGCATAAAGAAGTCAAAGATTAAGTCTAGTTCTAAGTTTACAAATTAAAGTCAGACTAAAATCAGAAAAAAGTAAGAAAGAGAAGAAGAAAAATAAGAAGAATAAGAAGAAAACTGTAAAAGCAAGAATAAGATTGAAAAAAAGTACAAAAATCGAAGGTTAACAATAGTACTAAGATTATAATAAAAGTAAGAACGGGGAGAAGAAGAAGAAGAAGAAAAGAAGCATTGAAATAAGAACAAGGCATAGTGAAGAGATACTCTGAAATTATTCATTTAGCTGTACAGAGAAGCTGAACACATGTGAAATATAAGAACAAGAATAAACGTTAGATATGCAAATAATAGAAAAAGTCTAAGGTTAAGAGTAGAACTAAGACTAAAAATAAGAAAGAAATTAAAGTAGGAGAAGAAGAAGAAAACAGAAGAAGAAAAAGAAGAAAACTGTGAAAGCAAGAATAAGAATGAGAAAGAGTAAAAAAAGCCAAAGTGGAATGCTAAGAATAGTTCGTAGATTATAAATAAAAGTAAGAATAAAAATAAGAAAACAAGAAGAATAAGAACAAAGCACAGTTAAGATATACTCTGAAGTCATGCAATAGATTGCACAGAGATGAGGTATCTGAACTGATGCACAATATAAAAACAAGAATAGAGTCGGGTAGACGTATAAAAGAAGCCGAAAATTAAGACTAGTTTTAAGTTTACAAATAAAAATAAGAGCGAAAATAAGAAAAAGACAAAGAATAAGGCTAGAATAAGAACAAGGCATAGTGAAGATATACTCTGAACTCATGCTGTAGATTGCACAGGGATGGGGTATCTGAACTGATGCAAAATATAAAAACAAGAATATAATTGCGAAAAGGCATAATGAAGTCAAAGATTAAGTCTAGTTCTAAGTTTACAAATTAAAGTCAGACTAAAATCAGAAAAAGTAAGAAAAAGAAGAAGAAAATAAGAAGAATAAGAAGAAACTGTAAAAGCAAGAACAAGATTGAATAAAGTGCAAAAAATCGAAGGTTAATAATATTACTAAGATTATAATAAAAGTAAGATTGAGGAGAAGAAGAACAACAAGAAGAAAAGAAGCTTTGGATTAAGAACAAGCATAGTAAAGATATATTCTGAAATTATTCATTTAGCTGAACAGACAAGCTGAATACATGTGAAATATAAGAACAAGATTAAACGTGAGATATACAAATAATAAAAAAAGTCTAAGGTTAAGAGTAGATCTAAGACTAAAAATAATAAAGAAATAGAAGTAGAAGGAGAAGAAGAAAAAAGAAGATGAAAAATAAGAAAACTGTAACAGCAAGAATAAGAACGAGAAAGAGTAAAAAAACCAAAGTGGAATGCTAAGATCAGTTCGTAGATTATAAATAAAAGTAAGAACAAAAATAAGAAAACAAGAAGAATAACAACAAAGCACAGTTATGATACACTATGAAGTCATGCAATAGATTGCACAGGGATGAGGTATCTGAACTGATGCACAATATAAAAGCAAGAATAGAATTGGGGAGAGGAATAAAAGAAGCCGAAGATTAAGACTAGTTTTAAGTTTACAAATAAAAATAAGAGCGAAAATAAGAAAAAGACAAAGAATAAGGCTAGAATAAGAACAAGGCATAGTGAAGATATACTCTGAACTCATGCTGTAGATTGCACAGGGATGGGGTATCTGAACTAATGCAAAATATAAAAACAAGAATATAATTGAGAAATGGCATAAAGAAGTCAAAGACTAAGTCTAGTTCTAAGTTTACAAATTAAAGTCAGACTAAAATCAGAAAAAGTAAGAAAAAAGAAGAAAAAAAAAGAAGAATAAGAAGAAAACTGTAAAAGCACGAACAAGATTGAAAAAAGTACAAAAAATCGAAGGTTAACAATAGTACTAAGACTATAATAAAAGTAAGAACAAGGAGAAGAACAAGAAGAAAAGAAGCATTGGAATAAGAACAGGGCATACTCTGGAATTATCAATTTAGCTGTACAGAGAAGCTGAGTACATGTGAAATGTAAGAACAAGAATAAACGTGAGCTATGTAAATAATATCAAAAATCTAAGGTTAAGAGTAGAACTAAGATTAAAAATAAGAAAAAAAAGAAGTAGAAGGAGAAGAAGAAAAAGAAGAAAAAGAAGAAAACTGTGAAAGCAAGAATAAGAATGAGAAACAGTAAAAGAAAAACAAAGTGGAATGCTAAGAATAGTTTGTAGATTATAAATAAAAGTAAGAGCGAAAACAAGATAACAAGAAGAATAAGAGTAGAATAATAACAAAGCACAGTGAAGATATACTCTGAACTCATGCAATAGATTGCACAGGAATGGGGTATCTGAACTGATGCACAATATAAAAACAAGAATGGAATTGAGAAGAGGCAAAAGAAGCCGAAGGTTAAGACTAGTTCTAAGTTTATAAAGAAAAAACGAAAATAAAAAAGACAAAGAATAAGGCTAAAATACTCTGAACTCATGCAATAGATTGGGAAGATGTATCTGAACTCATGCAAAATAAAGAAAACCAAGAATAAAATTGAGAATAAAGAATAAAAAGTGGCGAAGGTTAAGAACAGCGCTAAGATTTTAAATAAAAATAAGCACGACAATGAGAAAAAAAGAAAAATAAGAGTAGAATAACAACAGGATGCCGATAACAATAAAAAAATAGAGCCTCAGTGAGGCAGGATCTCCCGTGTAATAGATAATGTCATTGGATATCAGTAAAGTCAATGAAATTGAAACCGTACATTACCTAACAATTTTTTGTCGATTTAGAAAGAAATAATACGACGTTGCACATCTGTAATGTCTATATTTTTACGGCAAAAAATTTAAGAACGCTGGATCAAATAAATTCGAACGCGTTTGGACAAAATATCTGTGCAAACAGGTTTACATAACAAGCGATAAGATCCATTCCAGAGTGCATTTCGGACCAGTGCACATGTTTCTGTAACTTGCGTTGATGTGCGGTTATTATTTCGGACCACTTCGCAAGTTTATTTTACTTGCGTTGATGCGCGGTTATTATTTCGGACCACTGCGCAAGTTTATGTAACTTGCGTTGATGCGCGGTTCGCAGTTCGGACCAGTGCGCATGTTTGCTTTGCTTGCGTTGATGTGCGGTTCACATTTGGGACTACTTCACATGTTTATTTAATTTGTGTTGGTGCGCGGTTCTTGTTTTAGACATGTGCGCATGCTTATTTAACTTGCTTTCATGTGCATGGTTATTTAACTTGCGCCTATTCGCGGTTCACATTTCCCAGCCGTGCGCATATTTATTTAACTTGCGTTGATGCGTGGTTTGCATTTCGCACCAGCGCGCGTGTTTATTTAACTGACGTTTATGCGCGGTTAGCATTTCGGACCAGAGCGCATGTTAACTTAACTTTCGACGATGCGTGATTCGCATTTCGGATCAGTACGAATATTTATTTAACTTGCATCGGAACGCGCTTTGCGTTTCGAACCAGTGCGCATGTTTATTTCACTTTCATCAGTGCGCGGTTAGCATTTCGCACCAGCGCGCATGCTTATTCAACATCTGTTGATGAACGGTTTGCATTTCGGACCGTAGCACATGTTTATGTAACTTGCATCGATGCGTGGTTCTTTTTTCACACTTCGTCTATGAGATAATACGATCGAGGCAAGAAACGTTTGCTCGCCGATTAGGTAAGGCATGACATGCAATTTTTAAATAGTTCTGTTAACATTACACCTTGAAATTAGTAACAATGAATGCAGTGGATATTATTAGAGATTATTAATCTAAGTATGCGCTATGAGTGCATAGAATCTATGTGCCTAAAGATTCCTAAGCACTGAGTCTTGAATGGCATGGGCTTTGTAACATATCTCGACTCATTGGGCGCAGAAAACAAACCTTTGCAATAAAATCAATAAAATTTCTTAATGATTTTTTTTCTAATTGATTTTTAAAGCACATTTATATAAATCAAATTTAAGTGATAATAATTCAAAATTATTCAGATTTTATTGTTTAATTTTTAAAATGTTACAGGAACAATATTTTTGCTTAGTCCAGAGAAAGAACTTACAAAATATAAAATAAGTATAACTATTAAAGTTGCCAAGGCATTATTTTAATCGCTTTAAAAATTTATCAAGCTCTGCTTGAATTTAATTGACTTACTGTTTCAAGCTTTATTGAAAAACAAAACGAATACTGTAATTTTTGATAAAAAAGTACACTTATTTTTTAACTCGTTTTTTAGTAATATTTTTCAAAGATATTAAAATTTATATATATTTTGAAATGATGTTTTCTTTTTCAAATGGATTTTTCAAACGAAAGTGTTTTCGCTATTGCTACATTGTGTTTTAAATGAAGTATTACAGTATAAAATATTTTGTTAATTTTGTACATAGAAATTGTTTAAATTTATCACTTTTATAACATTACATTTGTCTTATTAAATGATTTTACACAAAAGTTTTAAAATAAAAGTGTTGCTTAGGCGCCGGAACCTTGAACAAAACAGTAAGCAAAGGTACTGTTTTGGGGCTCCCATGCGATTCTGTACATTTTTTTATAATTTTCAATGAATAAATATGGTTTTAGCCATTTTCGGTAGGCTTATCAGTGAATAAATTCGATTTTAGTGACTTTCAGGGAATAAATATGATTTTTAATCATGTTTAGTGAATAATTAGGAGTTATAGTAATTTTTAGTCAGGCAGGGACAAGCAAATACCAGATTGCGTTTTCGATTGTCAGGCGTGTGAACTGGAAAAAACGAGAGGAAGTCATGAAAGAGCTCCCATCCGCTACTGAATAAAAAGAAATATTTTAGAAATCACGTAAAAGACGAATTTATAGAATCTTATTATTCTTTAATCTCCTGCAGCAGCCTTTCACGTGAATAGGATTTACCATATGACATTGAATGTTTGAAATATGCCTAAATCATACTTTGAGTGTATAATATGTAATATTTATTCCAATTAAAGAAAAATAAAAATGAAATAATTAACCTTTTGTTTTATTCCAGGTAAGCACAACGGAAAGGAAAAATGGAGAAAAATAACATATTAATCTTAGGTGATTCTATGCTAAGGGATATAACAGTGAGTGGTGCTGACACCGTATGTTGCCCTGGGTCCGGCATTTTCGATATAGAACGGCTACTTAAATGCAAAATCATAGATGTAACCGGATATTCTGATGTCGTGTTGATGATTGGCTCCAACGATTTAGCAAACAACATGGGTGCGGAAACATACATGGATAGGGTCTACTGTTTAAATGATTTCTTAAAATCTTTAAACAGCAATCTCATTGTCATGTGCCCGATTCGAAGAAAGACCGATTTGGATGAAACAACACAAAAGGTACGAATAATGCTGCGCGAACAAAGCAAATTTCGAGTTCACCACAAATACACGACAAAGTTTGTAAAAAACAACCAGCAAATGCAATCAATGTTTGGCGAAGATGGCGTTCATTTTAGTGAAGAAGGAAAGAAAGTGTTTTGCAATGTAATTAAGGGTGTGGTTCACCGTCTTCAGAACTTTCAGAAACAAACCGGCAACATTCGTGTTTTGAACTGGAGGAAGCTTATATCTGAAAAGTGTGATCTTCTGCATTTCTATGGCCCGAGCAACCCGTTATCAAATTTCTACCCGTGCTCTTTGCTGAACCCATCAGACGGTTTACAGTATCCAACGTCGGAACATAGGTTCCAAGCAACGATGGCTGAACATCACGGCGATCATGCGCTAAAAATGGCAATACATTCTTCAGCGACACCCCTGGAAGCTAAGCGCATAATTAGATGTTTGTCGGCGTATGGAAAAATTCCATATCAAAACAGCCAACTCCCACATATGTTTGCAACAATAGAACTAAAGTTTCAAAATCCACGGCTTAAAGAGTATCTATTAAGCACAGGATATTCATATCTGGTAGAAGACGATGGTGGATACAGCCGGAGATGGGGGCATGGTAAGAAAGCCAAACACGGTACAGATCTTGGGAGTGGCCAAAATTACATGGGTCATGTTTTAATGAGTGTTCGCGATCGACTACAGAAACACTAGAT
>OX457034.1:23069768-23077268 GCA_949752745.1 Protula sp. h YS-2021 | reverse complement strand
TCTAGCTTCGGGGCTATGGATGCGAACTTTAAGGACATTATAAATAATGATCCTTCCGAAGGTTCACCTACGGAAACCTTGTTACGACTTTTACTTCCTCTAGATAGTCAAGTTCGATCTTCTTTCAAGGCAGACCCTACCTCAAAGCTCCCCCCGAAAGGGTGCTCGTCAGTGGCGCCAGTCCAAAGACCTCACTAAACCATCCAATCGGTAGTAGCGACGGGCGGTGTGTACAAAGGGCAGGGACGTAATCAACGCTAGCTGATGACTAGCGCTTACTGGGAATTCCTCGTTCACGGGGAACAATTGCAAGCCCCGATCCCAAGCACGAAGGAGATTCAACGGATTGCCCAACCTTCCCAGGCCAGGAGAGCGAAACACGCTGATTCCTTCAGTGTAGCGCGCGTGCGGCCCCGAAAATCTAAGGGCATCACAGACCTGTTATTGCTCAATCTCGTGTGGCTAAGCGCCACCAGTCCCTCTAAGAAGCTTCCACCGACAGACACAAGTTCGATCCGCGAACTATTTAATAGGCCAGAGTCTCGTTCGTTATCGGAATTAACCAGACAAATCACTCCACCAACTAAGAACGGCCATGCACCACCACCCACCGAATCGAGAAAGAGCTCTCAATCTGTCAATCCTTGCGGTGTCCGGGCCGGGTGAGTTTTCCCGTGTTGAGTCAAATTAAGCCGCAGGCTCCACTCCTGGTGGTGCCCTTCCGTCAATTCCTTTAAGTTTCAGCTTTGCAACCATACTTCCCCCGGAACCCGAAAGCTTTAGTTTACCGGGGAGCCCGTCAAGGTCATGAAAACAACGCTCGACGAGCCTAAGCTGGCATCGTTTATGGTCAGAACTACGACGGTATCTGATCGTCTTCGAACCTCTGACTTTCGTTCTTGATTAAAGAAGACATTCTTGGCAAATGCTTTCGCTGTTGCTAGTCTGGCGACGGTCCCTGAATTTCACCTCTCACGCCGCCATACTAATGCCCCCGGCAGTCCCTCTTGATCATTACCCTAACACCAAAGAACCAACGGAATAGTGCTAGAGTCCTATTCCATTATTCCATGCACAACTATTCGAGCGTTTCAACCTGCCTTGAACACTCTAATTTCTTCAAGGTAAACGAAGTGGCCGCTTAGAGCACCCAACCAAGGACACTCAAAGCTACAGACCGACCGGACACAAAGCCACCCATTGGGCGCCGGAGCAGTACCTGTGTGAACAGAACCACAACGACGATCGCCTGAGATCCAACTACGAGCTTTTTAACTGCAGCAACTTTAATATACGCTATTGGAGCTGGAATTACCGCGGCTGCTGGCACCAGACTTGCCCTCCAATAGATCCTTGCTAAAGGATTTAAATTGTGCTCATTCCAATTACGCAGCCTCGAAAGAGTCGCGTATTGTTATTTTTCGTCACTACCTCCCCGTGCCGGGAGTGGGTAATTTGCGCGCCTGCTGCCTTCCTTGGATGTGGCGGCCATGTCTCATGCCCCCTCTCCGAAATCGAACCCTGATTCCTCGCTACCCGTTATTTCCTCGATAGGCACATACCTTATCGACTTCAAATGATAGGGCATACGCTTGAAAGATACGTCGCTAACACTAAGGTTGTGCGATCAGCTAGAATTATCCAGAGTCACCACCGCAAACTGCAGGTTTCCCCACAGGTTGGCCTTGCTCTAATAAGAGCACTCGTCCCCGAAGGTCAGAGTTCGGTTGCATGTATTAGCTCTAGAATTACCACAGTTATCCTCCCCGTCCCCCGCAGGGGTCGGATACGATCTAAGAAATCACATATGATTTAATGAGCCATTCGCAGTTTCACTATATGAAAGTATGTACCAACACTTGCATGGCTTAATCTTTGAGACAAGCATATAACTACTGGCAGGATCAACCAGGGAGCAACCGACGGGTCATACTAAGCGTATTAACCAACGGCCAGTTCGGTCGCTCCCCCCTACGACGATCGGGTGCAGATGTCGTAACAGTCCACCGCTGGGTTTACTGGTTAAAAGCGCGTTTGCCAGCCCACGTGGGCAACATGGGCGACTGGTCCCTGCCGGAGAGCCGATCCGGGGCTGCATCCGACGGAATGCACGTGGTGGGAAAGGCCACCCTATTCAACACCAATGTGCACGTCTATACGATGTGACAACCACAAATACCAGCGCGCTGAGTGGATGCTTCACCTGAGCTCGAGGCTACCATACATTTCCCGTTGAAACGGGGTGGGACAGTGACTACGATGATGAACGCAATCCACAGCTGTTGCCGATAGAATCGCTACCGCGTATTCTCACCCCGATAGACGGGGAAAGGCTTTCCAGACAAATCAATCTCGTGTTGCTGGGGCATTTGCCCACAGTCCGAACAACGAAGAGTTCCCGTCGCCACATGTCTAACGTTTCCCCAAGTCGGGGTGTCTCCCTGGCCCACGGCGGGGGTCCTCCTAGCACATACGACGCCCACTGGCGGGATCGGTCACAACGTCGTGTCGATTGGCGCGTGCGGTCAAAGGCTACCGGAATTCAATCTCGCAGTCGCAGGTATTATTCCACTGTGGTACCTTACCGATAGCTCACATGTGCTTGAAACCAACCTCGCCTTCGTCACCATGCTCCAGTACAACTAAAACTACGAGCGTTTTAGGCATCTGTTAGCCGGGGTGCAAAGATGCGGTTGGGGTACACACGGCAAATTTCCTTTCAAGTCTACCATGCCTAAAGTCAGTGATAAAGCCACTCTGTGATAATGAAAGTTCTTTCAGTCTGTCATCTCACTGCATCGACACCTCCTACACCTTAGGAATTTGCGTACAAAATACAGCACTCTAAGATATTCTGACGCCTACGGCTAAATCGTTTTTTTTTCACTTCTGGAATTTCTACGAGACCTCTGCAAGACTGAAAAGTCCACCAATCTCGGGTCTATGGAAGAGGTGCCGTGCTCATCTCTTGTGGCGAGAAAGCCACCCCTCGACCTTATGTGCTTCATGAACTGGCCTTGACAATACCCGGGAGCCCAAGTAAAGGAGTCACGTACAATTGCAGACATAACAGTCCTGATGCCGATACCGGGGTTCGAGCCATGTTGGCATTGCCCCGATTGAACGCGTGGCTACTGCCATGCATCGGCTACGGTAGGGCTGTGTTACACTCTGCCGCCCACCCGTAGCATGACACAACCCCATGCTCTGGTTTAGACAGAATCTGACGACCAACGATGTCCTTCCACAACAGACCAACACCGAACAACCCCACTTAGTTGGTTCATAGCCGCGCCACCTAATGTAAACTTCCCAGTCTTTCTGAAATACCTCGTGTCAGAGACATTCTTGCAGAAATCAGACAAACACACTACCCCACAAGTCCGAGTGCGATCCATCGTTTTCAAGGGTGCCGTCTCACCCTTATGCCCACAGTACGTTCAGAGAGAGACAGGAGGTTTGTGCAATATTCAGCTACAACGGTATCAGATCATACAGCCAACCACTCCTAAGGGTCCCCGGGGGAATCTCTTTTGCCGCAAGACTATGGTAGCGAGACACCTCAGTTAACCATCATCTACATAAGTGTGTCCTGCTGTTGGTGCCAGCAAAGTCCCTTCACCAAGAACCACCCACCCTCACACGAAATTCAGCCTCAGAAGTATAAGACTAGATATTTCTTCAACTGCATGAGTTCCAGGGAGGGGAGCTCTTCAACACCGAGACGACTTGGAATGTTTGCTCGGGTTAAAGACACGTATTGGTCCCCAAAAACTGTTTTGTGTTCAAAATGGGGGTTAGTTCCAATGCTAAACACCTTGAGAGCCAGTACAGCCCGAATAAGGAGTCAAAAAATTGTCAGTACTTTTAGCTGTATATGACCTCGCTTATTTGGCACTGCCGTAAGTGTCTCGGTCGGCTGCACGGCCTAGCCCCACCTAGCCCCAAGTCGGTGACGGTATGTATGCAGAGAGGGGTTTCTGATTAAACTGTCAGCCACACAACCGCCTTTGTCCCGTGACAAAGCTTCACTCTCTCGGAATGTTTATGAGAATCACTTTTTATGTAAGATTTAGAAATAAAAATCCATTTTTCTACAAATCCAACTTTTACCAATACTAGGCTTTTGCAGTCTCTAATTTGTGCACAACAGATACTCTGCACTCCCGTTATATTTTGCAAACTTATGTTTTTGGAATCCCCAAGATGTGCAACAGTTTTGCAGTCCCAAGTTTACACACCAGAATTCAAATGTGTCTTTTTTCCATAGCCTACGAAATCATTTGTGGCTTTTCGTGACATTGGAACACCTTCCATTTTCTAATTATTCATTCTACACTCTGATTTGTTCTTGGCAATTACGTACTGACTGCTTTTGAAATGGACATTACTTTGCAGGTTACCATCACGTCTGGACTTTGTGACTTGCTTTTACGCACAAACATATTTGAAACTTGATTCCTTCCATTTTGATTTCATGTATCCTGGATTTGACATAGGCCAGATATAACTGACGTACGCACGGATCAGACTCGTTTTCATCTAAGAAAAAAAAACAGTGGCTAAAGCAACAAAAACAGTGCGGCCGTGAGCGATTCTGCATAATTTTATAGCTAAGTTTAAGTAGTTTTCCACAAAAGCAATGCATTTTTGCAGAATAGTTAACTCGAATGTTAATAATAAATGCATTGGTGTTTGCTGCTTGATGTATGTTTTAGGCCTTCTGTACTGAATCCCAATCAACTGCATGAAATGTTCTTTTATTTCACAAACTGCATGTTTGACTTATTGCTTCAAAGTGTGACTGCATTTTAAAACATGTTTATTACAATCTATTGACATGTGTAAGATAAGTAAAAGTGAAACATCTCCAAAATAGTTGCATTTTCTATTTTAAGGAAAAAAGAGCGACATTTTTAAGTAAGCTGACATGTCTCCACCAATCAGACTGCTTATAAATGCTGTTCCTTTATTGGAAAAGTACAAGAAACGCATTCGCACCACATAATTAAGTGTAACAGCTTAGCACCTAAAGTAACAAGTATGGGAGCAAAGAAAGCTCATTCCATTATCCTCCTCACCTAATTTGTGCCAATAAAAATTAGACCAACTTTTGTGTTATGATATTTTTTTCATATGAAGTTTAAACAAAAAAAATAACAATTTTATTGCATTAAGCCTCGTTTTGACATAATCAAGCTGGCTTAGAATGACGTGACACAAAAACACTGCAACGCTCCCTTTTTCTCCAAAACAACTATATATGTATACTATTTGCGAAATACGGGTGGCGTAGCACCGTCGTAAAGCTTTGTTACAAGCACGTTTGTTTGCCAACAATGCTTGCCATAGCTGACTGGTGTACCCAGCGTAGGCCATCTTTGGCAAACAAACAAAGCATAGGCAGTCGCTCTGGGCCGCCGTGCGGCAGTGAAAATATCCCCGTTTGTCTTTAACGTGTCTAAATAATATGAAACCTCTTTTTGCTTGCATTACAGGAAAACAAACGTTCTTACAAACATATTATACCAAGTTTTCTTTTGCCAGCAATTGATTTGCCAGCAGTTGATCTTTTCAGCAATTGATTTGACTTACTAAACACAAAACACACAAAAAGCTTGAAATCCGAGTCAAAGCATTGTTCAGAAAGTGGTGTTC
Organism: Protula sp. h YS-2021; assembly: GCA_949752745.1. Lineage (NCBI taxonomy): Eukaryota > Metazoa > Annelida > Polychaeta > Sabellida > Serpulidae > Protula > Protula sp. h YS-2021. The sequence goes on along the minus strand of OX457034.1, from coordinate 23,071,610 downwards.
CTATTGGCTGGCTAATAAAATAGTTTGCCCCGTACAGAAAATTTCACTCAGTTTCTTACAAAAACGCCAGAAAGAAGCAAAGTTGCAAAACATTCCGAACTTCATTTTATTTTACCGTTTAAACCGTTCAAATAGCAGCGAGACATACGAAGAAGGGCCTTAACAGACATATACGATAAAAATTGACTTTGATCACGGAAACAACGCAATTTTGACATAAAATGAAGTACCACTTTACTTTGCTGCCGCTGACTATTCCAAATGCAAAGAATGTTGCTGCTGAGTGAACAACCTCCCAAGCTATAAATAAACTGTAGAAAGACGTTTCCAATCCGCCCAACAGGTAAAATGCCCTCAGACAACGTTAAATACAGGTACAAAGCAAACGTTCACAAAAAAACTGACAGAAGACATTAAAAGTAAAGCACAAGGAGCGAATGTCATGTAAACACATAAAGACGACACTTAAACACTCCCTGCATGCAATTAAAGTTTCAAAGACGTAAAATAAACGTTTCTATATCTCATTTCTCGTACTTGTGGTACAACAACACAGAATGAAACAACTCAAATTTATTACGTCACACACCCTAACAACCCGTGACGTTTCAAAAGAACGTAAATTTTACGTCCAAACATGAAATGCGCGAAGCAATAACCTAAACGTCCACTGGGCGTTTACAGTTGCATTTTTATTTTTCAATATCAACGAAAAAAAGTAAAAACAAACACACATTCGTACCACATAATTCAGTGTTAAAGCTTAGCACCAAAGTATGGGAGCAAAGAAAGCCTATCCCAACACCTTCCCTACCTAATTTGTGAAAAAAATAGTGCAATTTTTGTATTATGACATCCTTTCTCACATGAAGTTCAAACAAAAAAAAATAACAATTTTATTTTAAGCCTCGTTTTGTCATAATCAAGACTTCAGTGCCTTGCCTTCATGCACGGACTCGTTTTCATTTAATGAAAACAATAAAGCAGGAGCTGACGCCACAAAAAACAGAGCGGCCGAAAAAGTTTCGTTCTACACGCAAAATGTGAACTACTCTACTAATGCTGCTACATAGAGTCACCGCCTTATCGTGTCAACCCCGTAAAAACCATATTTAGCCAGGGGTCGGCCTCGTAAAACATTACATATCCACGGCCAGTGCAGCAGACGCCTTGTGATGATTGAGTTTCAAAACCCAGTGTGTCCCGTAAGTAGCCTGTTTCACCCGTCACCGCTCTAACGCCGTGCACACACCGTTTATTCCGGGGACAGCCACGGCAACACTCCATGTGCACTGACTGTGCAGCAGACACCCGTGGATTATTGATTTTAAAAGCCCACTGTGTCTCGTAAGCAGACTCTTTCACTCGACACGCGGGCGACCCTGCAAGTGCTGCTCTATAGAGCTAGTACACGCCTGTGGTTGCTTTACTTTCTAAGCCCACCGTGTCCCGGAAGCAGCCTCTTTGACTGGAGACGTGTCGATAGTGTTGGTATTGCTGCCCAGAGCTATCACTCCACCATGGCGACACCGTGATATCGAAAAAAGAGCGGAAATATACCAAGCACAATCGAATGTTAAACTCGCATTTCTAGTGCCTAGAATATGCCACGTGATATAACATTGCGCAGTTTATAACAACATTACAAAATTACTAAAAAAGCTGAACATTTATAAAACCAAATGCATTAAAGTTTTACAAATGACACGGAATTTCTATAAAAAACATGAAATTTATATTAAAAAGGACTTTATATAAATAGTATGAAATGTATATATTATTAAACTTCTAAAAAAGCTGGAATTTATAAAAAAAACATGGACTTTATAAAAACAGCATTGA
>OX457034.1:23057268-23064768 GCA_949752745.1 Protula sp. h YS-2021 | reverse complement strand
AATCTTGTCTTGTGACACAGTATTATGGCCAGAAGGTGATCCTCACCCAGCAAACCGCACAGGTTCAAAAGGCTGCCACCAACAACGAGCACAGCTGCTTAAACCGGGGCATCATCATTCAACTCTGGACACCAACAGCAGGGGCAGGAGCGCCGGCAGACATCCTAAACCCCTTTGCGTTGAACAACGAGAGCCTCTAGTTGCAAGCCATCTACAAAGCAAACAACGTCTCCCACGAATAGGCCCAAATAACCGAATGAAGACCCCGAGCAAAATACTTGCACGAACAGTCGTTCTGTCGGCTACAGACCATTGCGAGAAGACAGTAGTAGCCATGTGAGAAATGGCTCCTCAAAACTGACTCTGAATGTCGGCTGCATGCCGACATGAACGTGCAATCCTGTCTGATCTTAAGGCGAGTAACTCTCTCCAACTGCCGAAACTGATGGAGCCAGTGACACAACCCAGTGCACAACAAATTTAAATTTGATGTGATCGATATCAATAACCGACCCTGAGACAGACGTGGTCCCGGTAGTGACCCGAGACCGCAATACGCGTTCAAGATGTCGATGTTCAATGTGTCCTGCAATTCACACTAATTCACGTAGCTAGCTACGCTCTTCATCGACACACGAGCCGAGTGATTCACCGCTTACAGTTGTACGCCACACACGTGTGGACTTTGTTTTGCCATCCAGCCTGCAAATGCACAGGCAACACTATGCAGGAGGGATGCGAGAACGGCTGTTTGCGGCCGACCTTCATATCATGACAATATGAAATAAGAAAAGATAATGCCATTCGGGGCGGGCCTGGGTGGGGCCTCTTTAAACCTTATACAAACAGGAGAGATCAGCGACCAGTTGATCAAATCCTAGTACACAGCTGTGAGGAGCTGCGATGGCAGGTACCCCCCGCATACGACAATGATAAACGTTCATGAGATGGAGAGTCTCGCAGTTTCATCCCCGTACCACCAGGGCATACATCCTTTTGACAGAACTCTCGTAACAATACCGCGCCTAAGAGGTTGATGCCCCGTGCCCCCAAGGCATTCTCATTGTGTTTCTGTATAGCATTTGAGCACCTCTTTGGCAAATACCACTGCATGTGATCAGACCAATTTTAAAACTCGTTATCGACATGATCAAGCGCCACCAAGACCCTGCTGCAGTCTATCCCGAGTCACCAGGATGTACAGCAACTTTCTCGGACAAGCCCCTCTAGTTGGGGGTAATGTAACATCCATGGATGGCCACGGACGTATGTTGCATCGATGCCCGAGGTGCAAACAGAGATAGAAGACCGGGACGAACCAGTCACATCGCCCCTGTCAACCTGAGCCCGACTCTAGCTTCGGGGCTATGGGTGCGAACTTTAAGGACATTATAAATAATGATCCTTCCGAAGGTTCACCTACGGAAACCTTGTTACGACTTTTACTTCCTCTAGACAGTCAAGTTCGATCTTCTTTCAAGGCAGACCCTACCTCAAAGCTCCCCCCGAAAGGGTGCTCGTCAGTGGCGCCAGTCCAAAGACCTCACTAAACCATCCAATCGGTAGTAGCGACGGGCGGTGTGTACAAAGGGCAGGGACGTAATCAACGCTAGCTGATGACTAGCGCTTACTGGGAATTCCTCGTTCACGGGGAACAATTGCAAGCCCCGATCCCAAGCACGAAGGAGATTCAACGGATTGCCCAACCTTCCCAGGCCAGGAGAGCGAAACACGCTGATTCCTTCAGTGTAGCGCGCGTGCGGCCCCGAACATGTAAGGGCATCACAGACCTGTTATTGCTCAATCTCGTGTGGCTAAGCGCCACCAGTCCCTCTAAGAAGCTTCCACCGACAGACACAAGTTCGATCCGCGAACTATTTAATAGGCCAGAGTCTCGTTCGTTATCGGAATTAACCAGACAAATCACTCCACCAACTAAGAACGGCCATGCACCACCACCCACTGAATCGAGAAAGAGCTCTCAATCTGTCAATCCTTGCGGTGTCCGGGCCGGGTGAGTTTTCCCGTGTTGAGTCAAATTAAGCCGCAGGCTCCACTCCTGGTGGTGCCCTTCCGTCAATTCCTTTAAGTTTCAGCTTTGCAACCATACTTCCCCCGGAACCCGAAAGCTTTAGTTTACCGGGGAGCCCGTCAAGGTCATGAAAACAACGCTCGACGAGCCTAAGCTGGCATCGTTTATGGTCAGAACTACGACGGTATCTGATCGTCTTCGAACCTCTGACTTTCGTTCTTGATTAAAGAAGACATTCTTGGCAAATGCTTTCGCTGTTGCTAGTCTGGCGACGGTCCCTGAATTTCACCTCTCACGCCGCCATACTAATGCCCCCGGCAGTCCCTCTTGATCATTACCCTAACACCAAAGAACCAACGGAATAGTGCTAGAGTCCTATTCCATTATTCCATGCACAACTATGCGAGCGTTTCAACCTGCCTTGAACACTCTAATTTCTTCAAGGTAAACGAAGTGGCCGCTTAGAGCACCCAACCAAGGACACTCAAAGCTACAGACCGACCGGACACAAAGCCACCCATTGGGCGCCGGAGCAGTACCTGTGTGAACAGAAGCACAACGATGATCGCCTGAGATCCAACTACGAGCTTTTTAACTGCAGCAACTTTAATATACGCTATTGGAGCTGGAATTACCGCGGCTGCTGGCACCAGACTTTCCCTCCAATAGATCCTTGCTAAAGGATTTAAATTGTGCTCATTCCAATTACGCAGCCTCGAAAGAGTCGCGTATTGTTATTTTTCGTCACTACCTCCCCGTGCCGGGAGTGGGTAATTTGCGCGCCTGCTGCCTTCCTTGGATGTGGCGGCCATGTCTCATGCCCCCTCTCCGAAATCGAACCCTGATTCCTCGCTACCCGTTATTTCCTCGATAGGCACATACCTTATCGACTTCAAATGATAGGGAATACGCTTGAAAGATACGTCGCTAACACTAAGGTTGTGCGATCAGCTAGAATTATCCAGAGTCACCACCGCAAACTGCAGGTTTCCCCACAGGTTGGCCTTGGTCTAATAAGAGCACTCGTCCCCGAAGGTCAGAGTTCGGTTGCATGTATTAGCTCTAGAATTACCACAGTTATCCTCCCCGTCCCCCGCAGGGGTCGGATACGATCTAAGAAATCACATATGATTTAATGAGCCATTCGCAGTTTCACTATATGAAAGTATGTACCAACACTTGCATGGCTTAATCTTTGAGACAAGCATATAACTACTGGCAGGATCAACCAGGGAGCAACCGACGGGTCATACTAAGCGTATTAACCAACGGCCAGTTCGGTCGCTCCCCCCTACGACGATCGGGTGCAGATGTCGTAACAGTCCACCGCTGGGTTTACTGGTTAAAAGCGCGTTTGCCAGCCCACGTGGGCAACATGGGCGACTGGTCCCTGCCGGAGAGCCGATCCGGGGCTGCATCCGACGGAATGCACGTGGTGGGAAAGGCCACCCTATTCAACACCAATGTGCACGTCTATACGATGTGACAACCACAAATACCAGCGCGCTGAGTGGATGCTTCACCTGAGCTCGAGGCTACCATACATTTCCCGTTGAAACGGGGTGGGACAGTGACTACGATGATGAACGCAATCCACAGCTGTTGCCGATAGAATCGCTACCGCGTATTCTCACCCCGATAGACGGGGAAAGGCTTTCCAGACAAATCAATCTCGTGTTGCTGGGGCATTTGCCCACAGTCCGAACAACGAAGAGTTCCCGTCGCCACATGTCTAACGTTTCCCCAAGTCGGGGTGTCTCCCTGGCCCACGGCGGGGGTCCTCCTAGCACATACGACGCCCACTGGCGGGATCGGTCACAACGTCGTGTCGATTGGCGCGTGCGGTCAAAGGCTACCGGAATTCAATCTCGCAGTCGCAGGTATTATTCCACTGTGGTACCTTACCGATAGCTCACATGTGCTTGAAACCAACCTCGCCTTCGTCACCATGCTCCAGTGCAACTAAAACTACGAGCGTTTTAGGCATCTGTTAGCCGGGGTGCAAAGATGCGGTTGGGGTACACACGGCAAATTTCCTTTCAAGTCTACCATGCCTAAAGTCAGTGATAAAGCCACTCTGTGATAACGAAAGTTCTTTCAGTCTGTCATCTCACTGCATCGACACCTCCTACACCTTAGGAATTTGCGTACAAAATACAGCACTCTAAGATATTCTGACGCCTACGGCTAAATCGTTTTTTTTTTCACTTCTGGAATTTCTACGAGACCTCTGCAAGACTGAAAAGTCCACCAATCTCGGGTCTATGGAAGAGGTGCCGTGCTCATCTCTTGTGGCGAGAAAGCCACCCCTCGACCTTGTGTGCTTCATGAACTGGCCTTGACAATACCCGGGAGCCCAAGTAAAGGAGTCACGTACAATTGCAGACATAACAGTCCTGATGCCGATACCGGGGTTCGAGCCATGTTGGCATTGCCCCGATTGAACGCGTGGCTACTGCCATGCATCGGCTACGGTAGGGCTGTGTTACACTATGCCGCCCACCCGTAGCATGACACAACCCCATGCTCTGGTTTTGACAGAATCTGACGACCAACGATGTCCTTCCACAACAGACCAACACCGAACAACCCCACTTAGTTGGTTCATAGCCGCGCCACCTAATGTAAACTTCCCAGTCTTTCTGAAATACCTCGTGTCAGAGACATTCTTGCAGAAATCAGACAAACACACTACCCCACAAGTCCGAGTGCGATCCATCGTTTTCAAGGGTGCCGTCTCACCCTTATGCCCACAGTACGTTCAGAGAGAGACAGGAGGTTTGGGCAATATTCAGCTACAACGGTATCAGATCATACAGCCAACCACTCCTAAGGGTCCCCGGGGGAATCTCTTTTGCCGCAAGACTATGGTAGCGAGACACCTCAGTTAACCATCATCTACATAAGTGTGTCCTGCTGTTGGTGCCAGCAAAGTCCCTTCACCAAGAACCACCCACCCTCACACGAAATTCAGCCTCAGAAGTATAAGACTAGATATTTCTTCAACTGCATGAGTTCCAGGGAGGGGAGCTCTTCAACACCGAGACGACTTGGAATGTTTGCTCGGGTTAAAGACACGTATTGGTCCCCAAAAACTGTTTTGTGTTCAAAATGGGGGTTAGTTCCAATGCTAAACACCTTGAGAGCCAGTACAGCCCGAATAAGGAGTCAAAAAATTGTCAGTACTTTTAGCTGTATATGACCTCGCTTATTTGGCACTGCCGTAAGTGTCTCGGTCGGCTGCACGGCCTAGCCCCACCTAGCCCCAAGTCGGTGACGGTATGTATGCAGAGAGGGGTTTCTGATTAAACTGTCAGCCACACAACCGCCTTTGTCCCGTGACAAAGCTTCACTCTCTCGGAATGTTTATGAGAATCACTTTTTATGTAAGATTTAGAAATAAAAATCCATTTTTCTACAAATCCAACTTTTACCAATACTAGGCTTTTGCAGTCTCTAATTTGTGCACAACAGATACTCTGCACTCCCGTTATATTTTGCAAACTTATGTTTTTGGAATCCCCAAGATGTGCAACAGTTTTGCAGTCCCAAGTTTACACACCAGAATTCAAATGTGTCTTTTTTCCATAGCCTACGAAATCATTTGTGGCATTTCGTGACATTGGAACACCTTCCATTTTCTAATTATTCATTCTACACTCTGATTTGTTCTTGGCAATTACGTACTGACTGCTTTTGAAATGGACATTACTTTGCAGGTTACCATCACGTCTGGACTTTGTGACTTGCTTTTACGCACAAACATATTTGAAACTTGATTCCTTCCATTTTGATTTCATGTATCCTGGATTTGACATAGGCCAGATATAACTGACGTACGCACGGATCAGACTCGTTTTCATCTAAGAAAAAAAAACAGTGGCTAAAGCAACAAAAACAGTGCGGCCGAGAGCGATTCTGCATAATTTTATAGCTAAGTTTAAGTAGTTTTCCACAAAAGCAATGCATTTTTGCAGAATAGTTAACTCGAATGTTAATAATAAATGCATTGGTGTTTGCTGCTTGATGTATGTTTTAGGCCTTCTGTACTGAATCCCAATCAACTGCATGAAATGTTCTTTTATTTCACAAACTGCATGTTTGACTTATTGCTTCAAAGTGTGACTGCATTTTAAAACATGTTTATTACAATCTATTGACATGTGTAAGATAAGTAAAAGTGAAACATCTCCAAAATAGTTGCATTTTCTATTTTAAGGAAAAAAGAGCGAAATTTTTAAGTAAGCTGACATGTCTCCACCAATCAGACTGCTTATAAATGCTGTTCCTTTATTGGAAAAGTACAAGAAACGCATTCGCACCACATAATTAAGTGTAACAGCTTAGCACCTAAAGTAACAAGTATGGGAGCAAAGAAAGCTCATTCCATTATCCTCCTCACCTAATTTGTGCCAATAAAAATTAGACCAACTTTTGTGTTATGATATTTTTTTCATATGAAGTTTAAACAAAAAAAAATAACAATTTTATTGCATTAAGCCTCGTTTTGACATAATCAAGCTGGCTTAGAATGACGTGACACAAAAACACTGCAATGCTCCCTTTTTCTCCAAAACAACTATATATGTATACTATTTGCGAAATACGGGTGGCGTAGCACCGTCGTAAAGCTTTGTTACAAGCACGTTTGTTTGCCAACAATGCTTGCCATAGCTGACTGGTGTACCCAGCGTAGGCCATCTTTGGCAAACAAACAAAGCATAGGCAGTCGCTCTGGGCCGCCGTGCGGCAGTGAAAATATCCCCGTTTGTCTTTAACGTGTCTAAATAATATGAAACCTCTTTTTGCTTGCATTACAGGAAAACAAACGTTCTTACAAACATATTATACCAAGCTTTCTTTTGCCAGCAATTGATTTGCCAGCAGTTGATCTTTTCAGCAATTGATTTGACTTACTAAACACAAAACACACAAAAAGCTTGAAATCCGAGTCAAAGCATTGTTCAGAAAGTGGTGTTCCTATTGGCTGGCTAATAAAATAGTTTGCCCCGTACAGAAAATTTCACTCAGTTTCTTACAAAAACGCCAGAAAGAAGCAAAGTTGCAAAACATTCCGAACTTCATTTTATTTTACCGTTTAAACCGTTCAAATAGCAGCGAGACATACGAAGAAGGGCCTTAACAGACATATACGATAAAAATTGACTTTGATCACGGAAACAACGCAATTTTGACATAAAATGAAGTACCACTTTACTTTGCTGCCGCTGACTATTCCAAATGCAAAGAATGTTGCTGCTGAGTGAACAACCTCCCAAGCTATAAATAAACTGTAGAAAGACGTTTCCAATCCGCCCAACAGGTAAAATGCCCTCAGACAACGTTAAATACAGGTACAAAGCAAACGTTCACAAAAAAACTGACAGAAGACATTAAAAGTAAAGCACAAGGAGCGAATGTCATGTAAACACATAAAGACGACACTTAAACACTCCCTGCATGCAATT
>OX457034.1:23042268-23049768 GCA_949752745.1 Protula sp. h YS-2021 | reverse complement strand
GCGCCACCAAGACCCTGCTGCAGTCTATCCCGAGTCACCAGGATGTACAGCAACTTTCTCGGACAAGCCCCTCTAGTTGGGGGTAATGTAACATCCATGGATGGCCACGGACGTATGTTGCATCGATGCCCGAGGTGCAAACAGAGATAGAAGACCGGGACGAACCAGTCACATCGCCCCTGTCAACCTGAGCCCGACTCTAGCTTCGGGGCTATGGGTGCGAACTTTAAGGACATTATAAATAATGATCCTTCCGAAGGTTCACCTACGGAAACCTTGTTACGACTTTTACTTCCTCTAGACAGTCAAGTTCGATCTTCTTTCAAGGCAGACCCTACCTCAAAGCTCCCCCCGAAAGGGTGCTCGTCAGTGGCGCCAGTCCAAAGACCTCACTAAACCATCCAATCGGTAGTAGCGACGGGCGGTGTGTACAAAGGGCAGGGACGTAATCAACGCTAGCTGATGACTAGCGCTTACTGGGAATTCCTCGTTCACGGGGAACAATTGCAAGCCCCGATCCCAAGCACGAAGGAGATTCAACGGATTGCCCAACCTTCCCAGGCCAGGAGAGCGAAACACGCTGATTCCTTCAGTGTAGCGCGCGTGCGGCCCCGAACATCTAAGGGCATCACAGACCTGTTATTGCTCAATCTCGTGTGGCTAAGCGCCACCAGTCCCTCTAAGAAGCTTCCACCGACAGACACAAGTTCGATCCGCGAACTATTTAATAGGCCAGAGTCTCGTTCGTTATCGGAATTAACCAGACAAATCACTCCACCAACTAAGAACGGCCATGCACCACCACCCACCGAATCGAGAATGAGCTCTCAATCTGTCAATCCTTGCGGTGTCCGGGCCGGGTGAGTTTTCCCGTGTTGAGTCAAATTAAGCCGCAGGCTCCACTCCTGGTGGTGCCCTTCCGTCAATTCCTTTAAGTTTCAGCTTTGCAACCATACTTCCCCCGGAACCCGAAAGCTTTAGTTTACCGGGGAGCCCGTCAAGGTCATGAAAACAACGCTCGACGAGCCTAAGCTGGCATCGTTTATGGTCAGAACTACGACGGTATCTGATCGTCTTCGAACCTCTGACTTTCGTTCTTGATTAAAGAAGACATTCTTGGCAAATGCTTTCGCTGTTGCTAGTCTGGCGACGGTCCCTGAATTTCACCTCTCACGCCGCCATACTAATGCCCCCGGCAGTCCCTCTTGATCATTACCCTAACACCAAAGAACCAACGGAATAGTGCTAGAGTCCTATTCCATTATTCCATGCACAACTATTCGAGCGTTTCAACCTGCCTTGAACACTCTAATTTCTTCAAGGTAAACGAAGTGGCCGCTTAGAGCACCCAACCAAGGACACTCAAAGCTACAGACCGACCGGACACAAAGCCACCCATTGGGCGCCGGAGCAGTACCTGTGTGAACAGAACCACAACGACGATCGCCTGAGATCCAACTACGAGCTTTTTAACTGCAGCAACTTTAATATACGCTATTGGAGCTGGAATTACCGCGGCTGCTGGCACCAGACTTGCCCTCCAATAGATCCTTGCTAAAGGATTTAAATTGTGCTCATTCCAATTACGCAGCCTCGAAAGAGTCGCGTATTGTTATTTTTCGTCACTACCTCCCCGTGCCGGGAGTGGGTAATTTGCGCGCCTGCTGCCTTCCTTGGATGTGGCGGCCATGTCTCATGCCCCCTCTCCGAAATCGAACCCTGATTCCTCGCTACCCGTTATTTCCTCGATAGGCACATACCTTATCGACTTCAAATGATAGGGCATACGCTTGAAAGATACGTCGCTAACACTAAGGTTGTGCGATCAGCTAGTATTATCCAGAGTCACCACCGCAAACTGCAGGTTTCCCCACAGGTTGGCCTTGGTCTAATAAGAGCACTCGTCCCCGAAGGTCAGAGTTCGGTTGCATGTATTAGCTCTAGAATTACCACAGTTATCCTCCCCGTCCCCCGCAGGGGTCGGATACGATCTAAGAAATCACATATGATTTAATGAGCCATTCGCAGTTTCACTATATGAAAGTATGTACCAACACTTGCATGGCTTAATCTTTGAGACAAGCATATAACTACTGGCAGGATCAACCAGGGAGCAACCGACGGGTCATACTAAGCGTATTAACCAACGGCCAGTTCGGTCGCTCCCCCCTACGACGATCGGGTGCAGATGTCGTAACAGTCCACCGCTGGGTTTACTGGTTAAAAGCGCGTTTGCCAGCCCACGTGGGCAACATGGGCGACTGGTCCCTGCCGGAGAGCCGATCCGGGGCTGCATCCGACGGAATGCACGTGGTGGGAAAGGCCACCCTATTCAACACCAATGTGCACGTCTATACGATGTGACAATCACAAATACCAGCGCGCTGAGTGGATGCTTCACCTGAGCTCGAGGCTACCATACATTTCCCGTTGAAACGGGGTGGGACAGTGACTACGATGATGAACGCAATCCACAGCTGTTGCCGATAGAATCGCTACCGCGTATTCTCACCCCGATAGACGGGGAAAGGCTTTCCAGACAAATCAATCTCGTGTTGCTGGGGCATTTGCCCACAGTCCGAACAACGAAGAGTTCCCGTCGCCACATGTCTAACGTTTCCCCAAGTCGGGGTGTCTCCCTGGCCCACGGCGGGGGTCCTCCTAGCACATACGACGTCCACTGGCGGAATCGGTCACAACGTCGTGTCGATTGGCGCGTGCGGTCAAAGGCTACCGGAATTCAATCTCGCAGTCGCAGGTATTATTCCACTGTGGTACCTTACCGATAGCTCACATGTGCTTGAAACCAACCTCGCCTTCGTCACCATGCTCCAGTGCAACTAAAACTACGAGCGTTTTAGGCATCTGTTAGCCGGGGTGCAAAGATGCGGTTGGGGTACACACGGCAAATTTCCTTTCAAGTCTACCATGCCTAAAGTCAGTGATAAAGCCACTCTGTGATAACGAAAGTTCTTTCAGTCTGTCATCTCACTGCATCGACACCTCCTACACCTTAGGAATTTGCGTACAAAATACAGCACTCTAAGATATTCTGACGCCTACGGCTAAATCGTTTTTTTTTCACTTCTGGAATTTCTACGAGACCTCTGCAAGACTGAAAAGTCCACCAATCTCGGGTCTATGGAAGAGGTGCCGTGCTCATCTCTTGTGGCGAGAAAGCCACCCCTCGACCTTATGTGCTTCATGAACTGGCCTTGACAATACCCGGGAGCCCAAGTAAAGGAGTCACGTACAATTGCAGACATAACAGTCCTGATGCCGATACCGGGGTTCGAGCCATGTTGGCATTGCCCCGATTGAACGCGTGGCTACTGCCATGCATCGGCTACGGTAGGGCTGTGTTACACTATGCCGCCCACCCGTAGCATGACACAACCCCATGCTCTGGTTTAGACAGAATCTGACGACCAACGATGTCCTTCCACAACAGACCAACACCGAACAACCCCACTTAGTTGGTTCATAGCCGCGCCACCTAATGTAAACTTCCCAGTCTTTCTGAAATACCTCGTGTCAGAGACATTCTTGCAGAAATCAGACAAACACACTACCCCACAAGTCTGAGTGCGATCCATCGTTTTCAAGGGTGCCGTCTCACCCTTATGCCCACAGTACGTTCAGAGAGAGACAGGAGGTTTGGGCAATATTCAGCTACAACGGTATCAGATCATACAGCCAACCACTCCTAAGGGTCCCCGGGGGAATCTCTTTTGCCGCAAGACTATGGTAGCGAGACACCTCAGTTAACCATCATCTACATAAGTGTGTCCTGCTGTTGGTGCCAGCAAAGTCCCTTCACCAAGAACCACCCACCCTCACACGAAATTCAGCCTCAGAAGTATAAGACTAGATATTTCTTCAACTGCATGAGTTCCAGGGAGGGGAGCTCTTCAACACCGAGACGACTTGGAATGTTTGCTCGGGTTAAAGACACGTATTGGTCCCCAAAAACTGTTTTGTGTTCAAAATGGGGGTTAGTTCCAATGCTAAACACCTTGAGAGCCAGTACAGCCCGAATAAGGAGTCAAAAAATTGTCAGTACTTTTAGCTGTATATGACCTCGCTTATTTGGCACTGCCGTAAGTGTCTCGGTCGGCTGCACGGCCTAGCCCCACCTAGCCCCAAGTCGGTGACGGTATGTATGCAGAGAGGGGTTTCTGATTAAACTGTCAGCCACACAACCGCCTTTGTCCCGTGACAAAGCTTCACTCTCTCGGAATGTTTATGAGAATCACTTTTTATGTAAGATTTAGAAATAAAAATCCATTTTTCTACAAATCCAACTTTTACCAATACTAGGCTTTTGCAGTCTCTAATTTGTGCACAACAGATACTCTGCACTCCCGTTATATTTTGCAAACTTATGTTTTTGGAATCCCCAAGATGTGCAACAGTTTTGCAGTCCCAAGTTTACACACCAGAATTCAAATGTGTCTTTTTTCCATAGCCTACGAAATCATTTGTGGCTTTTCGTGACATTGGAACACCTTCCATTTTCTAATTATTCATTCTACACTCTGATTTGTTCTTGGCAATTACGTACTGACTGCTTTTGAAATGGACATTACTTTGCAGGTTACCATCACGTGTGGACTTTGTGACTTGCTTTTACGCACAAACATATTTGAAACTTGATTCCTTCCATTTTGATTTCATGTATCCTGGATTTGACATAGGCCAGATATAACTGACGTACGCACGGATCAGACTCGTTTTCATCTAAGAAAAAAAACAGTGGCTAAAGCAACAAAAACAGTGCGGCCGAGAGCGATTCTGCATAATTTTATAGCTAAGTTTAAGTAGTTTTCCACAAAAGCAATGCATTTTTGCAGAATAGTTAACTCGAATGTTAATAATAAATGCATTGGTGTTTGCTGCTTGATGTATGTTTTAGGCCTTCTGTACTGAATCCCAATCAACTGCATGAAATGTTCTTTTATTTCACAAACTGCATGTTTGACTTATTGCTTCAAAGTGTGACTGCATTTTAAAACATGTTTATTACAATCTATTGACATGTGTAAGATAAGTAAAAGTGAAACATCTCCAAAATAGTTGCATTTTCTATTTTAAGGAAAAAAGAGCGAAATTTTTAAGTAAGCTGACATGTCTCCACCAATCAGACTGCTTATAAATGCTGTTCCTTTATTGGAAAAGTACAAGAAACGCATTCGCACCACATAATTAAGTGTAACAGCTTAGCACCTAAAGTAACAAGTATGGTAGCAAAGAAAGCTCATTCCATTATCCTCCTCACCTAATTTGTGCCAATAAAAATTAGACCAACTTTTGTGTTATGATATTTTTTTCATATGAAGTTTAAACAAAAAAAAAATAACAATTTTATTGCATTAAGCCTCGTTTTGACATAATCAAGCTGGCTTAGAATGACGTGACACAAAAACACTGCAACGCTCCCTTTTTCTCCAAAACAACTATATATGTATACTATTTGCGAAATACGGGTGGCGTAGCACCGTCGTAAAGCTTTGTTACAAGCACGTTTGTTTGCCAACAATGCTTGCCATAGCTGACTGGTGTACCCAGCGTAGGCCATCTTTGGCAAACAAACAAAGCATAGGCAGTCGCTCTGGGCCGCCGTGCGGCAGTGAAAATATCCCCGTTTGTCTTTAACGTGTCTAAATAATATGAAACCTCTTTTTGCTTGCATTACAGGAAAACAAACGTTCTTACAAACATATTATACCAAGCTTTCTTTTGGCAGCAATTGATTTGCCAGCAGTTGATCTTTTCAGCAATTGATTTGACTTACTAAACACAAAACACACAAAAAGCTTGAAATCCGAGTCAAAGCATTGTTCAGAAAGTGGTGTTCCTATTGGCTGGCAAATAAAATAGTTTGCCCCGTACAGAAAATTTCACTCAGTTTCTTACAAAAACGCCAGAAAGAAGCAAAGTTGCAAAACATTCCGAACTTCATTTTATTTTACCGTTTAAACCGTTCAAATAGCAGCGAGACATACGAAGAAGGGCCTTAACAGACATATACGATAAAAATTGACTTTGATCACGGAAACAACGCAATTTTGACATAAAATGAAGTACCACTTTACTTTGCTGCCGCTGACTATTCCAAATGCAAAGAATGTTGCTGCTGAGTGAACAACCTCCCAAGCTATAAATAAACTGTAGAAAGACGTTTCCAATCCGCCCAACAGGTAAAATGCCCTCAGACAACGTTAAATACAGGTACAAAGCAAACGTTCACAAAAAAACTGACAGAAGACATTAAAAGTAAAGCACAAGGAGCGAATGTCATGTAAACACATAAAGACGACACTTAAACACTCCCTGCATGCAATTAAAGTTTCAAAGACGTAAAATAAACGTTTCTATATCTCATTTCTCGTACTTGTGGTACAACAACACAGAATGAAACAACTCAAATTTATTACGTCACACACCCTAACAACCCGTGACGTTTCAAAAGAACGTAAATTTTACGTCCAAACATGAAATGCGCGAAGCAATAACCTAAACGTCCACTGGGCGTTTACAGTTGCATTTTTATTTTTCAATATCAACGAAAAAAAGTAAAAACAAACACACATTCGTACCACATAATTCAGTGTTAAAGCTTAGCACCAAAGTATGGGAGCAAAGAAAGCCTATCCCAACACCTTCCCTACCTAATTTGTGAAAAAATAGTGCAATTTTTGTATTATGACATCCTTTCTCACATGAAGTTCAAACAAAAAAAAATAACAATTTTATTTTAAGCCTCGTTTTGTCATAATCAAGACTTCAGTGCCTTGCCTTCATGCACGGACTCGTTTTCATTTAATGAAAACAATAAAGCAGGAGCTGACGCCACAAAAAACAGAGCGGCCGAAAAAGTTTCGTTCTACACGCAAAATGTGAACTACTCTACTAATGCTGCTACATAGAGTCACCGCCTTATCGTGTCAACCCCGTAAAAACCATATTTAGCCAGGGGTCGGCCTCGTAAAACATTACATATCCACGGCCAGTGCAGCAGACGCCTTGTGATGATTGAGTTTCAAAACCCAGTGTGTCCCGTAAGTAGCCTGTTTCACCCGTCACCGCTCTAACGCCGTGCACACACCGTTTATTCCGGGGACAGCCACGGCAACACTCCATGTGCACTGACTGTGCAGCAGACACCCGTGGATTATTGATTTTAAAAGCCCACTGTGTCTCGTAAGCAGACTCTTTCACTCGACACGCGGGCGACCCTGCAAGTGCTGCTCTATAGAGCTAGTACACGCCTGTGGTTGCTTTACTTTCTAAGCCCACCGTGTCCCGGAAGCAGCCTCTTTGACTGGAGACGTGTCGATAGTGTTGGTATTGCTGCCCAGAGCTATCACTCCACCATGGCGACACCGTGATATCGAAAAAAGAGCGGAAATATACCAAGCACAATCGAATGTTAAACTCGCATTTCTAGTGCCTAGAATATGCCACGTGATATAACATTGCGCAGTTTATAACAACATT
>OX457034.1:23029768-23037268 GCA_949752745.1 Protula sp. h YS-2021 | reverse complement strand
CCACCCCAGAGACACTCCCAAACACCACAGGTCCCTCCGACCACACGACCGGGGGATTCGGTGCTGGGCTGTTCCCGCTTCACTCGCCGTTACTAGGGGAATCCTTGTTAGTTTCTTTTCCTCCGCTTAGTGATATGCTTAAATTCAGCGGGTAATCCCGTCTAAACTCAGGTCGAAGACAATCTTGTCTTGTGACACAGTATTATGGCCAGAAGGTGATCCTCACCCAGCAAACCGCACAGGTTCAAAAGGCTGCCACCAACAACGAGCACAGCTGCTTAAACCGGGGCATCATCATTCAACTCTGGACACCAACAGCAGGGGCAGGAGCGCCGGCAGACATCCTAAACCCATTTGCGTTGAACAACGAGAGCCTCTAGTTGCAAGCCATCTACAAAGCAAACAACGTCTCCCACGAATAGGCCCAAATAACCGAATGAAGACCCCGAGCAAAATACTTGCACGAACAGTCGTTCTGTCGGCTACAGACCATTGCGAGAAGACAGTAGTAGCCATGTGAGAAATGGCTCCTCAAAACTGACTCTGAATGTCGGCCGCATGCCGACATGAACGTGCAATCCTGTCTGATCTTAAGGCGAGTAACTCTCTCCAACTGCCGAAACTGATGGAGCCAGTGACACAACCCAGTGCACAACAAATTTAAATTTGATGTGATCGATATCAATAACCGACCCTGAGACAGACGTGGTCCCGGTAGTGACCCGAGACCGCAATACGCGTTCAAGATGTCGATGTTCAATGTGTCCTGCAATTCACACTAATTCACGTAGCTAGCTACGCTCTTCATCGACACACGAGCCGAGTGATTCACCGCTTACAGTTGTACGCCACACACGTGTGGACTTTGTTTTGCCATCCAGCCTGCAAATGCACAGGCAACACTATGCAGGAGGGATGCGAGAACGGCTGTTTGCGGCCGACCTTCATATCATGACAATATGAAATAAGAAAAGATAATGCCATTCGGGGCGGGCCTGGGTGGGGCCTCTTTAAACCTTATACAAACAGGAGAGATCAGCGACCAGTTGATCAAATCCTAGTACACAGCTGTGAGGAGCTGCGATGGCAGGTACCCCCCGCATACGACAATGATAAACGTTCATGAGATGGAGAGTCTCGCAGTTTCATCCCCGTACCACCAGGGCATACATCCTTTTGACAGAACTCTCGTAACAATACCGCGCCTAAGAGGTTGATGCCCCGTGCCCCCAAGGCATTCTCATTGTGTTTCTGTATAGCATTTGAGCACCTCTTTGGCAAATACCACTGCATGTGATCAGACCAATTTTAAAACTCGTTATCGACATGATCAAGCGCCACCAAGACCCTGCTGCAGTCTATCCCGAGTCACCAGGATGTACAGCAACTTTCTCGGACAAGCCCCTCTAGTTGGGGGTAATGTAACATCCATGGATGGCCACGGACGTATGTTGCATCGATGCCCGAGGTGCAAACAGAGATAGAAGACCGGGACGAACCAGTCACATCGCCCCTGTCAACCTGAGCCCGACTCTAGCTTCGGGGCTATGGGTGCGAACTTTAAGGACATTATAAATAATGATCCTTCCGACGGTTCACCTACGGAAACCTTGTTACGACTTTTACTTCCTCTAGACAGTCAAGTTCGATCTTCTTTCAAGGCAGACCCTACCTCAAAGCTCCCCCCGAAAGGGTGCTCGTCAGTGGCGCCAGTCCAAAGACCTCACTAAACCATCCAATCGGTAGTAGCGACGGGCGGTGTGTACAAAGGGCAGGGACGTAATCAACGCTAGCTGATGACTAGCGCTTACTGGGAATTCCTCGTTCACGGGGAACAATTGCAAGCCCCGATCCCAAGCACGAAGGAGATTCAATGGATTGCCCAACCTTCCCAGGCCAGGAGAGCGAAACACGCTGGCTCCACTCCTGGTGGTGCCCTACCGTCAATTCCTTTAAGTTTCAGCTTTGCAACCATACTTCCCCCGGAACCCGAAAGCTGAAGTTTACCGGGGAGCCCGTCAAGGTCATGAAAACAACGCTCGACGAGCCTAAGCTGGCATCGTTTATGGTCAGAACTACGACGGTATCTGATCGTCTTCGAACCTCTGACTTTCGTTCTTGATTAAAGAAGACATTCTTGGCAAATGCTTTCGCTGTTGCTAGTCTGGCGACGGTCCCTGAATTTCACCTCTCACGCCGCCATACTAATGCCCCCGGCAGTCCCTCTTGATCATTACCCTAACACCAAAGAACCAACGGAATAGTGCTAGAGTCCTATTCCATTATTCCATGCACAACTATTCGAGCGTTTCAACCTGCCTTGAACACTCTAATTTCTTCAAGGTAAACGAAGTGGCCGCTTAGAGCACCCAACCAAGGACACTCAAAGCTACAGACCGACCGGACACAAAGCCACCCATTGGGCGCCGGAGCAGTACCTGTGTGAACAGAACCACAACGACGATCGCCTGAGATCCAACTACGAGCTTTTTAACTGCAGCAACTTTAATATACGCTATTTGAGCTGGAATTACCGCGGCTGCTGGCACCAGACTTGCCCTCCAATAGATCCTTGCTAAAGGATTTAAATTGTACTCATTCCAATTACGCAGCCTCGAAAGAGTCGCGTATTGTTATTTTTCGTCACTACCTCCCCGTGCCGGGAGTGGGTAATTTGCGCGCCTGCTGCCTTCCTTGGATGTGGCGGCCATGTCTCACGCCCCCTCTCCGAAATCGAACCCTGATTCCTCGCTACCCGTTATTTCCTCGATAGGCACATACCTTATCGACTTCAAATGATAGGGCATACGCTTGAAAGATACGTCGCTAACACTAAGGTTGTGCGATCAGCTAGAATTATCCAGAGTCACCACCGCAAACTGCAGGTTTCCCCACAGGTTGGCCTTGGTCTAATAAGAGCACTCGTCCCCGAAGGTCAGAGTTCGGTTGCATGTATTAGCTCTAGAATTACCACAGTTATCCTCCCCGTCCCCCGCAGGGGTCGGATACGATCTAAGAAATCACATATGATTTAATGAGCCATTCGCAGTTTCACTATATGAAAGTATGTACCAACACTTGCATGGCTTAATCTTTGAGACAAGCATATAACTACTGGCAGGATCAACCAGGGAGCAACCGACGGGTCATACTAAGCGTATTAACCAACGGCCAGTTCGGTCGCTCCCCCCTACGACGATCGGGTGCAGATGTCGTAACAGTCCACCGCTGGGTTTACTGGTTAAAAGCGCGTTTGCCAGCCCACGTGGGCAACATGGGCGACTGGTCCCTGCCGGAGAGCCGATCCGGGGCTGCATCCGACGGAATGCACGTGGTGGGAAAGGCCACCCTATTCAACACCAATGTGCACGTCTATACGATGTGACAATCACAAATACCAGCGCGCTGAGTGGATGCTTCACCTGAGCTCGAGGCTACCATACATTTCCCGTTGAAACGGGGTGGGACAGTGACTACGATGATGAACGCAATCCACAGCTGTTGCCGATAGAATCGCTACCGCGTATTCTCACCCCGATAGACGGGGAAAGGCTTTCCAGACAAATCAATCTCGTGTTGCTGGGGCATTTGCCCACAGTCCGAACAACGAAGAGTTCCCGTCGCCACATGTCTAACGTTTCCCCAAGTCGGGGTGTCTCCCTGGCCCACGGCGGGGGTCCTCCTAGCACATACGACGCCCACTGGCGGGATCGGTCACAACGTCGTGTCGATTGGCGCGTGCGGTCAAAGGCTACCGGAATTCAATCTCGCAGTCGCAGGTATTATTCCACTGTGGTACCTTACCGATAGCTCACATGTGCTTGAAACCAACCTCGCCTTCGTCACCATGCTCCAGTGCAACTAAAACTACGAGCGTTTTAGGCATCTGTTAGCCGGGGTGCAAAGATGCGGTTGGGGTACACACGGCAAATTTCCTTTCAAGTCTACCATGCCTAAAGTCAGTGATAAAGCCACTCTGTGATAACGAAAGTTCTTTCAGTCTGTCATCTCACTGCATCGACACCTCCTACACCTTAGGAATTTGCGTACAAAATACAGCACTCTAAGATATTCTGACGCCTACGGCTAAATCGTTTTTTTTTTCACTTCTGGAATTTCTACGAGACCTCTGCAAGACTGAAAAGTCCACCAATCTCGGGTCTATGGAAGAGGTGCCGTGCTCATCTCTTGTGGCGAGAAAGCCACCCCTCGACCTTATGTGCTTCATGAACTGGCCTTGACAATACCCGGGAGCCCAAGTAAAGGAGTCACGTACAATTGCAGACATAACAGTCCTGATGCCGATACCGGGGTTCGAGCCATGTTGGCATTGCCCCGATTGAACGCGTGGCTACTGCCATGCATCGGCTACGGTAGGGCTGTGTTACACTGTGCCGCCCACCCGTAGCATGACACAACCCCATGCTCTGGTTTAGACAGAATCTGACGACCAACGATGTCCTTCCACAACAGACCAACACCGAACAACCCCACTTAGTTGGTTCATAGCCGCGCCACCTAATGTAAACTTCCCAGTCTTTCTGAAATACCTCGTGTCAGAGACATTCTTGCAGAAATCAGACAAACACACTACCCCACAAGTCCGAGTGCGATCCATCGTTTTCAAGGGTGCCGTCTCACCCTTATGCCCACAGTACGTTCAGAGAGAGACAGGAGGTTTGGGCAATATTCAGCTACAACGGTATCAGATCATACAGCCAACCACTCCTAAGGGTCCCCGGGGGAATCTCTTTTGCCGCAAGACTATGGTAGCGAGACACCTCAGTTAACCATCATCTACATAAGTGTGTCCTGCTGTTGGTGCCAGCAAAGTCCCTTCACCAAGAACCACCCACCCTCACACGAAATTCAGCCTCAGAAGTATAAGACTAGATATTTCTTCAACTGCATGAGTTCCAGGGAGGGGAGCTCTTCAACACCGAGACGACTTGGAATGTTTGCTCGGGTTAAAGACACGTATTGGTCCCCAAAAACTGTTTTGTGTTCAAAATGGGGGTTAGTTCCAATGCTAAACACCTTGAGAGCCAGTACAGCCCGAATAAGGAGTCAAAAAATTGTCAGTACTTTTAGCTGTATATGACCTCGCTTATTTGGCACTGCCGTAAGTGTCTCGGTCGGCTGCACGGCCTAGCCCCACCTAGCCCCAAGTCGGTGACGGTATGTATGCAGAGAGGGGTTTCTGATTAAACTGTCAGCCACACAACCGCCTTTGTCCCGTGACAAAGCTTCACTCTCTCGGAATGTTTATGAGAATCACTTTTTATGTAAGATTTAGAAATAAAAATCCATTTTTCTACAAATCCAACTTTTACCAATACTAGGCTTTTGCAGTCTCTAATTTGTGCACAACAGATACTCTGCACTCCCGTTATATTTTGCAAACTTATGTTTTTGGAATCCCCAAGATGTGCAACAGTTTTGCAGTCCCAAGTTTACACACCAGAATTCAAATGTGTCTTTTTTCCATAGCCTACGAAATCATTTGTGGCTTTTCGTGACATTGGAACACCTTCCATTTTCTAATTATTCATTCTACACTCTGATTTGTTCTTGGCAATTACGTACTGACTGCTTTTGAAATGGACATTACTTTGCAGGTTACTATCACGTCTGGACTTTGTGACTTGCTTTTACGCACAAACATATTTGAAACTTGATTCCTTCCATTTTGATTTCATGTATCCTGGATTTGACATAGGCCAGATATAACTGACGTACGCACGGATCAGACTCGTTTTCATCTAAGAAAAAAAAACAGTGGCTAAAGCAACAAAAACAGTGCGGCCGAGAGCGATTCTGCATAATTTTATAGCTAAGTTTAAGTAGTTTTCCACAAAAGCAATGCATTTTTGCAGAATAGTTAACTCGAATGTTAATAATAAATGCATTGGTGTTTGCTGCTTGATGTATGTTTTAGGCCTTCTGTACTGAATCCCGATCAACTGCATGAAATGTTCTTTTATTTCACAAACTGCATGTTTGACTTATTGCTTCAAAGTGTGACTGCATTTTAAAACATGTTTATTACAATCTATTGACATGTGTAAGATAAGTAAAAGTGAAACATCTCCAAAATAGTTGCATTTTCTATTTTAAGGAAAAAAGAGCGAAATTTTTAAGTAAGCTGACATGTCTCCACCAATCAGACTGCTTATAAATGCTGTTCCTTTATTGGAAAAGTACAAGAAACGCATTCGCACCACATAATTAAGTGTAACAGCTTAGCACCTAAAGTAACAAGTATGGGAGCAAAGAAAGCTCATTCCATTATCCTCCTCACCTAATTTGTGCCAATAAAAATTAGACCAACTTTTGTGTTATGATATTTTTTTCATATGAAGTTTAAACAAAAAAAAAATAACAATTTTATTGCATTAAGCCTCGTTTTGACATAATCAAGCTGGCTTAGAATGACGTGACACAAAAACACTGCAACGCTCCCTTTTTCTCCAAAACAACTATATATGTATACTATTTGCGAAATACGGGTGGCGTAGCACCGTCGTAAAGCTTTGTTACAAGCACGTTTGTTTGCCAACAATGCTTGCCATAGCTGACTGGTGTACCCAGCGTAGGCCATCTTTGGCAAACAAACAAAGCATAGGCAGTCGCTCTGGGCCGCCGTGCGGCAGTGAAAATATCCCCGTTTGTCTTTAACGTGTCTAAATAATATGAAACCTCTTTTTGCTTGCATTACAGGAAAACAAACGTTCTTACAAACATATTATACCAAGCTTTCTTTTGCCAGCAATTGATTTGCCAGCAGTTGATCTTTTCAGCAATTGATTTGACTTACTAAACACAAAACACACAAAAAGCTTGAAATCCGAGTCAAAGCATTGTTCAGAAAGTGGTGTTCCTATTGGCTGGCTAATAAAATAGTTTGCCCCGTACAGAAAATTTCACTCAGTTTCTTACAAAAACGCCAGAAAGAAGCAAAGTTGCAAAACATTCCGAACTTCATTTTATTTTACCGTTTAAACCGTTCAAATAGCAGCGAGACATACGAAGAAGGGCCTTAACAGACATATACGATAAAAATTGACTTTGATCACGGAAACAACGCAATTTTGACATAAAATGAAGTACCACTTTACTTTGCTGCCGCTGACTATTCCAAATGCAAAGAATGTTGCTGCTGAGTGAACAACCTCCCAAGCTATAAATAAACTGTAGAAAGACGTTTCCAATCCGCCCAACAGGTAAAATGCCCTCAGACAACGTTAAATACAGGTACAAAGCAAACGTTCACAAAAAAACTGACAGAAGACATTAAAAGTAAAGCACAAGGAGCGAATGTCATGTAAACACATAAAGACGACACTTAAACACTCCCTGCATGCAATTAAAGTTTCAAAGACGTAAAATAAACGTTTCTATATCTCATTTCTCGTACTTGTGGTACAACAACACAGAATGAAACAACTCAAATTTATTACGTCACACACCCTAACAACCCGTGACGTTTCAAAAGAACGT
>OX457034.1:23014768-23022268 GCA_949752745.1 Protula sp. h YS-2021 | reverse complement strand
GAGGTGCAAACAGAGATAGAAGACCGGGACGAACCAGTCACATCGCCCCTGTCAACCTGAGCCCGACTCTAGCTTCGGGGCTATGGGTGCGAACTTTAAGGACATTATAAATAATGATCCTTCCGAAGGTTCACCTACGGAAACCTTGTTACGACTTTTACTTCCTCTAGACAGTCAAGTTCGATCTTCTTTCAAGGCAGACCCTACCTCAAAGCTCCCCCCGAAAGGGTGCTCGTCAGTGGCGCCAGTCCAAAGACCTCACTAAACCATCCAATCGGTAGTAGCGACGGGCGGTGTGTACAAAGGGCAGGGACGTAATCAACGCTAGCTGATGACTAGCGCTTACTGGGAATTCCTCGTTCACGGGGAACAATTGCAAGCCCCGATCCCAAGCACGAAGGAGATTCAACGGATTGCCCAACCTTCCCAGGCCAGGAGAGCGAAACACGCTGATTCCTTCAGTGTAGCGCGCGTGCGGCCCCGAACATCTAAGGGCATCACAGACCTGTTATTGCTCAATCTCGTGTGGCTAAGCGCCACCAGTCCCTCTAAGAAGCTTCCACCGACAGACACAAGTTCGATCCGCGAACTATTTAATAGGCCAGAGTCTCGTTCGTTATCGGAATAAACCAGACAAATCACTCCACCAACTAAGAACGGCCATGCACCACCACCCACCGAATCGAGAAAGAGCTCTCAATCTGTCAATCCTTGCGGTGTCCGGGCCGGGTGAGTTTTCCCGTGTTGAGTCAAATTAAGCCGCAGGCTCCACTCCTGGTGGTGCCCTTCCGTCAATTCCTTTAAGTTTCAGCTTTGCAACCATACTTCCCCCGGAACCCGAAAGCTTTAGTTTACCGGGGAGCCCGTCAAGGTCATGAAAACAACGCTCGACGAGCCTAAGCTGGCATCGTTTATGGTCAGAACTACGACGGTATCTGATCGTCTTCGAACCTCTGACTTTCGTTCTTGATTAAAGAAGACATTCTTGGCAAATGCTTTCGCTGTTGCTAGTCTGGCGACGGTCCCTGAATTTCACCTCTCACGCCGCCATACTAATGCCCCCGGCAGTCCCTCTTGATCATTACCCTAACACCAAAGAACCAACGGAATAGTGCTAGAGTCCTATTCCATTATTCCATGCACAACTATTCGAGCGTTTCAACCTGCCTTGAACACTCTAATTTCTTCAAGGTAAACGAAGTGGCCGCTTAGAGCACCCAACCAAGGACACTCAAAGCTACAGACCGACCGGACACAAAGCCACCCATTGGGCGCCGGAGCAGTACCTGTGTGAACAGAACCACAACGACGATCGCCTGAGATCCAACTACGAGCTTTTTAACTGCAGCAACTTTAATATACGCTATTGGAGCTGGAATTACCGCGGCTGCTGGCACCAGACTTGCCCTCCAATAGATCCTTGCTAAAGGATTTAAATTGTGCTCATTCCAATTACGCAGCCTCGAAAGAGTCGCGTATTGTTATTTTTCGTCACTACCTCCCCGTGCCGGGAGTGGGTAATTTGCGCGCCTGCTGCCTTCCTTGGATGTGGCGGCCATGTCTCATGCCCCCTCTCCGAAATCGAACCCTGATTCCTCGCTACCCGTTATTTCCTCGATAGGCACATACCTTATCCACTTCAAATGATAGGGCATACGCTTGAAAGATACGTCGCTAACACTAAGGTTGTGCGATCAGCTAGAATTATCCAGAGTCACCACCGCAAACTGCAGGTTTCCCCACAGGTTGGCCTTGGTCTAATAAGAGCACTCGTCCCCGAAGGTCAGAGTTCGGTTGCATGTATTAGCTCTAGAATTACCACAGTTATCCTCCCCGTCCCCCGCAGGGGTCGGATACGATCTAAGAAATCACATATGATTTAATGAGCCATTCGCAGTTTCACTATATGAAAGTATGTACCAACACTTGCATGGCTTAATCTTTGAGACAAGCATATAACTACTGGCAGGATCAACCAGGGAGCAACCGACGGGTCATACTAAGCGTATTAACCAACGGCCAGTTCGGTCGCTCCCCCCTACGACGATCGGGTGCAGATGTCGTAACAGTCCACCGCTGGGTTTACTGGTTAAAAGCGCGTTTGCCAGCCCACGTGGGCAACATGGGCGACTGGTCCCTGCCGGAGAGCCGATCCGGGGCTGCATCCGACGGAATGCACGTGGTGGGAGGGGCCACCCTATTCAACACCAATGTGCACGTCTATACGATGTGACAACCACAAATACCAGCGCGCTGAGTGGATGCTTCACCTGAGCTCGAGGCTACCATACATTTCCCGTTGAAACGGGGTGGGACAGTGACTACGATGATGAACGCAATCCACAGCTGTTGCCGATAGAATCGCTACCGCGTATTCTCACCCCGATAGACGGGGAAAGGCTTTCCAGACAAATCAATCTCGTGTTGCTGGGGCATTTGCCCACAGTCCGAACAACGAAGAGTTCCCGTCGCCACATGTCTAACGTTTCCCCAAGTCGGGGTGTCTCCCTGGCCCACGGCGGGGGTCCTCCTAGCACATACGACGCCCACTGGCGGGATCGGTCACAACGTCGTGTCGATATGCGCGTGCGGTCAAAGGCTACCGGAATTCAATCTCGCAGTCGCAGGTATTATTCCACTGTGGTACCTTACCGATAGCTCACATGTGCTTGAAACCAACCTCGCCTTCGTCACCATGCTCCAGTGCAACTAAAACTACGAGCGTTTTAGGCATCTGTTAGCCGGGGTGCAAAGATGCGGTTGGGGTACACACGGCAAATTTCCTTTCAAGTCTACCATGCCTAAAGTCAGTGATAAAGCCACTCTGTGATAACGAAAGTTCTTTCAGTCTGTCATCTCACTGCATCGACACCTCTTACACGTTAGGAATTTGCGTACAAAATACAGCACTCTAAGATATTCTGACGCCTACGGCTAAATCGTTTTTTTTTTCACTTCTGGAATTTCTACGAGACCTCTGCAAGACTGAAAAGTCCACCAATCTCGGGTCTATGGAAGAGGTGCCGTGCTCATCTCTTGTGGCGAGAAAGCCACCCCTCGACCTTATGTGCTTCATGAACTGGCCTTGACAATACCCGGGAGCCCAAGTAAAGGAGTCACGAACAATTGCAGACATAACAGTCCTGATGCCGATACCGGGGTTCGAGCCATGTTGGCATTGCCCCGATTGAACGCGTGGCTACTGCCATGCATCGGCTACGGTAGGGCTGTGTTACACTATGCCGCCCACCCGTAGCATGACACAACCCCATGCTCTGGTTTAGACAGAATCTGACGACCAACGATGTCCTTCCACAACAGACCAACACCGAACAACCCCACTTAGTTGGTTCATAGCCGCGCCACCTAATGTAAACTTCCCAGTCTTTCTGAAATACCTCGTGTCAGAGACATTCTTGCAGAAATCAGACAAACACACTACCCCACAAGTCCGAGTGCGATCCATCGTTTTCAAGGGTGCCGTCTCACCCTTATGCCCACAGTACGTTCAGAGAGAGACAGGAGGTTTGGGCAATATTCAGCTACAACGGTATCAGATCATACAGCCAACCACTCCTAAGGGTCCCCGGGGGAATCTCTTTTGCCGCAAGACTATGGTAGCGAGACACCTCAGTTAACCATCATTTACATAAGTGTGTCCTGCTGTTGGTGCCAGCAAAGTCCCTTCACCAAGAACCACCCACCCTCACACGAAATTCAGCCTCAGAAGTATAAGACTAGATATTTCTTCAACTGCATGAGTTCCAGGGAGGGGAGCTCTTCAACACCGAGACGACTTGGAATGTTTGCTCGGGTTAAAGACACGTATTGGTCCCCAAAAACTGTTTTGTGTTCAAAATGGGGGTTAGTTCCAATGCTAAACACCTTGAGAGCCAGTACAGCCCGAATAAGGAGTCAAAAAATTGTCAGTACTTTTAGCTGTATATGACCTCGCTTATTTGGCACTGCCGTAAGTGTCTCGGTCGGCTGCACGGCCTAGCCCCACCTAGCCCCAAGTCGGTGACGGTATGTATGCAGAGAGGGGTTTCTGATTAAACTGTCAGCCACACAACCGCCTTTGTCCCGTGACAAAGCTTCACTCTCTCGGAATGTTTATGAGAATCACTTTTTATGTAAGATTTAGAAATAAAAATCCATTTTTCTACAAATCCAACTTTTACCAATACTAGGCTTTTGCAGTCTCTAATTTGTGCACAACAGATACTCTGCACTCCCGTTATATTTTGCAAACTTATGTTTTTGGAATCCCCAAGATGTGCAACAGTTTTGCAGTCCCAAGTTTACACACCAGAATTCAAATGTGTCTTTTTTCCATAGCCTACGAAATGATTTGTGGCTTTTCGTGACATTGGAACACCTTTCATTTTCTAATTATTCATTCTACACTCTGATTTGTTCTTGGCAATTACGTACTGACTGCTTTTGAAATGGACATTACTTTGCAGGTTACCATCACGTCTGGACTTTGTGACTTGCTTTTACGCACAAACATATTTGAAACTTGATTCCTTCCATTTTGATTTCATGTATCCTGGATTTGACATAGGCCAGATATAACTGACGTACGCACGGATCAGACTCGTTTTCATCTAAGAAAAAAAAACAGTGGCTAAAGCAACAAAAACAGTGCGGCCGAGAGCGATTCTGCATAATTTTATAGCTAAGTTTAAGTAGTTTTCCACAAAAGCAATGCATTTTTGCAGAATAGTTAACTCGAATGTTAATAATAAATGCATTGGTGTTTGCTGCTTGATGTATGTTTTAGGCCTTCTGTACTGAATCCCAATCAACTGCATGAAATGTTCTTTTATTTCACAAACTGCATGTTTGACTTATTGCTTCAAAGTGTGACTGCATTTTAAAACATGTTTATTACAATCTATTGACATGTGTAAGATAAGTAAAAGTGAAACATCTCCAAAATAGTTGCATTTTCTATTTTAAGGAAAAAAGAGCGAAATTTTTAAGTAAGCTGACATGTCTCCACCAATCAGACTGCTTATAAATGCTGTTCCTTTATTGGAAAAGTACAAGAAACGCATTCGCACCACATAATTAAGTGTAACAGCTTAGCACCTAAAGTAACAAGTATGGGAGCAAAGAAAGCTCATTCCATTATCCTCCTCACCTAATTTGTGCCAATAAAAATTAGACCAACTTTTGTGTTATGATATTTTTTTCATATGAAGTTTAAACAAAAAAAAATAACAATTTTATTGCATTAAGCCTCGTTTTGACATAATCAAGCTGGCTTAGAATGACGTGACACAAAAACACTGCAACGCTCCCTTTTTCTCCAAAACAACTACATATGTATACTATTTGCGAAATACGGGTGGCGTAGTACCGTCGTAAAGCTTTGTTACAAGCACGTTTGTTTGCCAACAATGCTTGCCATAGCTGACTGGTGTACCCAGCGTAGGCCATCTTTGGCAAACAAACAAAGCATAGGCAGTCGCTCTGGGCCGCCGTGCGGCAGTGAAAATATCCCCGTTTGTCTTTAACGTGTCTAAATAATATGAAACCTCTTTTTGCTTGCATTACAGGAAAACAAACGTTCTTACAAACATATTATACCAAGCTTTCTTTTGCCAGCAATTGATTTGCCAGCAGTTGATCTTTTCAGCAATTGATTTGACTTACTAAACACAAAACACACAAAAAGCTTGAAATCCGAGTCAAAGCATTGTTCAGAAAGTGGTGTTCCTATTGGCTGGCTAATAAAATAGTTTGCCCCGTACAGAAAATTTCACTCAGTTTCTTACAAAAACGCCAGAAAGAAGCAAAGTTGCAAAACATTCCGAACTTCATTTTATTTTACCGTTTAAACCGTTCAAATAGCAGCGAGACATACGAAGAAGGGCCTTAACAGACATATACGATAAAAATTGACTTTGATCACGGAAACAACGAAATTTTGACATAAAATGAAGTACCACTTTACTTTGCTGCCGCTGACTATTCCAAATGCAAAGAATGTTGCTGCTGAGTGAACAACCTCCCAAGCTATAAATAAACTGTAGAAAGACGTTTCCAATCCGCCCAACAGGTAAAATGCCCTCAGACAACGTTAAATACAGGTACAAAGCAAACGTTCACAAAAAAACTGACAGAAGACATTAAAAGTAAAGCACAAGGAGCGAATGTCATGTAAACACATAAAGACGACACTTAAACACTCCCTGCATGCAATTAAAGTTTCAAAGACGTAAAATAAACGTTTCTATATCTCATTTCTCGTACTTGTGGTACAACAACACAGAATGAAACAACTCAAATTTATTACGTCACACACCCTAACAACCCGTGACGTTTCAAAAGAACGTAAATTTTACGTCCAAACATGAAATGCGCGAAGCAATAACCTAAACGTCCACTGGGCGTTTACAGTTGCATTTTTATTTTTCAATATCAACGAAAAAAAGTAAAAACAAACACACATTCGTACCACATAATTCAGTGTTAAAGCTTAGCACCAAAGTATGGGAGCAAAGAAAGCCTATCCCAACACCTTCCCTACCTAATTTGTGAAAAAAATAGTGCAATTTTTGTATTATGACATCCTTTCTCACATGAAGTTCAAACAAAAAAAATAACAATTTTATTTTAAGCCTCGTTTTGTCATAATCAAGACTTCAGTGCCTTGCCTTCATGCACGGACTCGTTTTCATTTAATGAAAACAATAAAGCAGGAGCTGACGCCACAAAAAACAGAGCGGCCGAAAAAGTTTCGTTCTACACGCAAAATGTGAACTACTCTACTAATGCTGCTACATAGAGTCACCGCCTTATCGTGTCAACCCCGTAAAAACCATATTTAGCCAGGGGTCGGCCTCGTAAAACATTACATATCCACGGCCAGTGCAGCAGACGCCTTGTGATGATTGAGTTTCAAAACCCAGTGTGTCCCGTAAGTAGCCTGTTTCACCCGTCACCGCTCTAACGCCGTGCACACACCGTTTATTCCGGGGACAGCCACGGCAACACTCCATGTGCACTGACTGTGCAGCAGACACCCGTGGATTATTGATTTTAAAAGCCCACTGTGTCTCGTAAGCAGACTCTTTCACTCGACACGCGGGCGACCCTGCAAGTGCTGCTCTATAGAGCTAGTACACGCCTGTGGTTGCTTTACTTTCTAAGCCCACCGTGTCCCGGAAGCAGCCTCTTTGACTGGAGACGTGTCGATAGTGTTGGTATTGCTGCCCAGAGCTATCACTCCACCATGGCGACACCGTGATATCGAAAAAAGAGCGGAAATATACCAAGCACAATCGAATGTTAAACTCGCATTTCTAGTGCCTAGAATATGCCACGTGATATAACATTGCGCAGTTTATAACAACATTACAAAATTACTAAAAAAGCTGAACATTTATAAAACCAAATGCATTAAAGTTTTACAAATGACACGGAATTTCTATAAAAAACATGAAATTTATATTAAAAAGGACTTTATATAAATAGTATGAAATGTAT
>OX457034.1:23004768-23009768 GCA_949752745.1 Protula sp. h YS-2021 | reverse complement strand
TTCTTTTCCTCCGCTTAGTGATATGCTTAAATTCAGCGGGTAATCCCGTCTAAACTCAGGTCGAAGACAATCTTGTCTTGTGACACAGTATTATGGCCAGAAGGTGATCCTCACCCAGCAAACCGCACAGGTTCAAAAGGCTGCCACCAACAACGAGCACAGCTGCTTAAACCGGGGCATCATCATTCAACTCTGGACACCAACAGCAGGGGCAGGAGCGCCGGCAGACA
The DNA here is from genome assembly GCA_949752745.1 of Protula sp. h YS-2021. Classification (NCBI taxonomy): domain Eukaryota; kingdom Metazoa; phylum Annelida; class Polychaeta; order Sabellida; family Serpulidae; genus Protula; species Protula sp. h YS-2021. The sequence continues at coordinate 23,009,538 of OX457034.1, read as the reverse complement.
TCCTAAACCCCTTTGCGTTGAACAACGAGAGCCTCTAGTTGCAAGCCATCTACAAAGCAAACAACGTCTCCCACGAATAGGCCCAAATAACCGAATGAAGACCCCGAGCAAAATACTTGCACGAACAGTCGTTCTGTCGGCTACAGACCATTGCGAGAAGACAGTAGTAGCCATGTGAGAAATGGCTCCTCAAAACTGACTCTGAATGTCGGCTGCATGCCGACATGAACGTGCAATCCTGTCTGATCTTAAGGCGAGTAACTCTCTCCAACTGCCGAAACTGATGGAGCCAGTGACACAACCCAGTGCACAACAAATTTAAATTTGATGTGATCGATATCAATAACCGACCCTGAGACAGACGTGGTCCCGGTAGTCATGAAAACAACGCTCGTCACTACCTCCCCGTGCCGGGAGTGGGTAATTTGCGCGCCTGCTGCCTTCCTTGGATGTGGCGGCCATGTCTCATGCCCCCTCTCCGAAATCGAACCCTGATTCCTCGCTACCCGTTATTTCCTCGATAGGCACATACCTTATCCACTTCAAATGATAGGGCATACGCTTGAAAGATACGTCGCTAACACTAAGGTTGTGCGATCAGCTAGAATTATCCAGAGTCACCACCGCAAACTGCAGGTTTCCCCACAGGTTGGCCTTGGTCTAATAAGAGCACTCGTCCCCGAAGGTCAGAGTTCGGTTGCATGTATTAGCTCTAGAATTACCACAGTTATCCTCCCCGTCCCCCGCAGGGGTCGGATACGATCTAAGAAATCACATATGATTTAATGAGCCATTCGCAGTTTCACTATATGAAAGTATGTACCAACACTTGCATGGCTTAATCTTTGAGACAAGCATATAACTACTGGCAGGATCAACCAGGGAGCAACCGACGGGTCATACTAAGCGTATTAACCAACGGCCAGTTCGGTCGCTCCCCCCCTACGACGATCGGGTGCAGATGTCGTAACAGTCCACCGCTGGGTTTACTGGTTAAAAGCGCGTTTGCCAGCCCACGTGGGCAACATGGGCGACTGGTCCCTGCCGGAGAGCCGATCCGGGGCTGCATCCGACGGAATGCACGTGGTGGGAAAGGCCACCCTATTCAACACCAATGTGCACGTCTATACGATGTGACAACCACAAATACCAGCGCGCTGAGTGGATGCTTCACCTGAGCTCGAGGCTACCATACATTTCCCGTTGAAACGGGGTGGGACAGTGACTACGATGATGAACGCAATCCACAGCTGTTGCCGATAGAATCGCTACCGCGTATTCTCACCCCGATAGACGGGGAAAGGCTTTCCAGACAAATCAATCTCGTGTTGCTGGGGCATTTGCCCACAGTCCGAACAACGAAGAGTTCCCGTCGCCACATGTCTAACGTTTCCCCAAGTCGGGGTGTCTCCCTGGCCCACGGCGGGGGTCCTCCTAGCACATACGACGCCCACTGGCGGGATCGGTCACAACGTCGTGTCGATTGGCGCGTGCGGTCAAAGGCTACCGGAATTCAATCTCGCAGTCGCAGGTATTATTCCACTGTGGTACCTTACCGATAGCTCACATGTGCTTGAAACCAACCTCGCCTTCGTCACCATGCTCCAGTGCAACTAAAACTACGAGCGTTTTAGGCATCTGTTAGCCGGGGTGCAAAGATGCGGTTGGGGTACACACGGCAAATTTCCTTTCAAGTCTACCATGCCTAAAGTCAGTGATAAAGCCACTCTGTGATAACGAAAGTTCTTTCAGTCTGTCATCTCACTGCATCGACACCTCCTACACCTTAGGAATTTGCGTACAAAATACAGCACTCTAAGATATTCTGACGCCTAAGGCTAAATCGTTTTTTTTTCACTTCTGGAATTTCTACGAGACCTCTGCAAGACTGAGAAGTCCACCAATCTCGGGTCTATGGAAGAGGTGCCGTGCTCATCTCTTGTGGCGAGAAAGCCACCCCTCGACCTTATGTGCTTCATGAACTGGCCTTGACAATACCCGGGAGCCCAAGTAAAGGAGGCACGTACAGTTGCAGACATAACAGTCCTGATGCCGATACCGGGGTTCGAGCCATGTTGGCATTGCCCCGATTGAACGCGTGGCTACTGCCATGCATCGGCTACGGTAGGGCTGTGTTACACTATGCCGCCCACCCGTAGCATGACACAACCCCATGCTCTGGTTTAGACAGAATCTGACGACCAACGATGTCCTTCCACAACAGACCAACACCGAACAACCCCACTTAGTTGGTTCATAGCCGCGCCACCTAATGTAAACTTCCCAGTCTTTCTGAAATACCTCGTGTCAGAGACATTCTTGCAGAAATCAGACAAACACACTACCCCACAAGTCCGAGTGCGATCCATCGTTTTCAAGGGTGCCGTCTCACCCTTATGCCCACAGTACGTTCAGAGAGAGACAGGAGGTTTGGGCAATATTCAGCTACAACGGTATCAGATCATACAGCCAACCACTCCTAAGGGTCCCCGGGGGAATCTCTTTTGCCGCAAGACTATGGTAGCGAGACACCTCAGTTAACCATCATCTACATAAGTGTGTCCTGCTGTTGGTGCCAGCAAAGTCCCTTCACCAAGAACCACCCACCCTCACACGAAATTCAGCCTCAGAAGTATAAGACTAGATATTTCTTCAACTGCATGAGTTCCAGGGAGGGGAGCTCTTCAACACCGAGACGACTTGGAATGTTTGCTCGGGTTAAAGACACGTATTGGTCCCCAAAAACTGTTTTGTGTTCAAAATGGGGGTTAGTTCCAATGCTAAACACCTTGAGAGCCAGTACAGCCCGAATAAGGAGTCAAAAAATTGTCAGTACTTTTAGCTGTATATGACCTCGCTTATTTGGCACTGCCGTAAGTGTCTCGGTCGGCTGCACGGCCTAGCCCCACCTAGCCCCAAGTCGGTGACGGTATGTATGCAGAGAGGGGTTTCTGATTAAACTGTCAGCCACACAACCGCCTTTGTCCCGTGACAAAGCTTCACTCTCTCGGAATGTTTATGAGAATCACTTTTTATGTAAGATTTAGAAATAAAAATCCATTTTTTCTACAAATCCAACTTTTACCAATACTAGGCTTTTGCAGTCTCTAATTTGTGCACAACAGATACTCTGCACTCCCGTTATATTTTGCAAACTTATGTTTTTGGAATCCCCAAGATGTGCAACAGTTTTGCAGTCCAAAGTTTACACACCAGAATTCAAATGTGTCTTTTTTCCATAGCCTACGAAATCATTTGTGGCTTTTCGTGACATTGGAACACCTTCCATTTTCTAATTATTCATTCTACACTCTGATTTGTTCTTGGCAATTACGTACTGACTGCTTTTGAAATGGACATTACTTTGCAGGTAACCATCACGTGTGGACTTTGTGACTTGCTTTTACGCACAAACATATTTGAAACTTGATTCCTTCCATTTTGATTTCATGTATCCTGGATTTGACATAGGCCAGATATAACTGACGTACGCACGGATCAGACTCGTTTTCATCTAAGAAAAAAAAACAGTGGCTAAAGCAACAAAAACAGTGCGGCCGAGAGCGATTCTGCATAATTTTATAGCTAAGTTTAAGTAGTTTTCCACAAAAGCAATGCATTTTTGCAGAATAGTTAACTCGAATGTTAATAATAAATGCATTGGTGTTTGCTGCTTGATGTATGTTTTAGGCCTTCTGTACTGAATCCCAATCAACTGCATGAAATGTTCTTTTATTTCACAAACTGCATGTTTGACTTATTGCTTCAAAGTGTGACTGCATTTTAAAACATGTTTATTACAATCTATTGACATGTGTAAGATAAGTAAAAGTGAAACATCTCCAAAATAGTTGCATTTTCTATTTTAAGGAAAAAAGAGCGAAATTTTTAAGTAAGCTGACATGTCTCCACCAATCAGACTGCTTATAAATGCTGTTCCTTTATTGGAAAAGTACAAGAAACGCATTCGCACCACATAATTAAGTGTAACAGCTTAGCACCTAAAGTAACAAGTATGGGAGCAAAGAAAGCTCATTCCATTATCCTCCTCACCTAATTTGTGCCAATAAAAATTAGACCAACTTTTGTGTTATGATATTTTTTTCATATGAAGTTTAAACAAAAAAAAAATAACAATTTTATTGCATTAAGCCTCGTTTTGACATAATCAAGCTGGCTTAGAATGACGTGACACAAAAACACTGCAACGCTCCCTTTTTCTCCAAAACAACTATATATGTATACTATTTGCGAAATACGGGTGGCGTAGCACCGTCGTAAAGCTTTGTTACAAGCACGTTTGTTTGCCAACAATGCTTGCCATAGCTGACTGGTGTACCCAGCGTAGGCCATCTTTGGCAAACAAACAAAGCATAGGCAGTCGCTCTGGGCCGCCGTGCGGCAGTGAAAATATCCCCGTTTGTCTTTAACGTGTCTAAATAATATGAAACCTCTTTTTGCTTGCATTACAGGAAAACAAACGTTCTTACAAACATATTATACCAAGCTTTCTTTTGCCAGCAATTGATTTGCCAGCAGTTGATCTTTTCAGCAATTGATTTGACTTACTAAACACAAAACACACAAAAAGCTTGAAATCCGAGTCAAAGCATTGTTCAGAAAGTGGTGTTCCTATTGGCTGGCTAATAAAATAGTTTGCCCCGTACAGAAAATTTCACTCAGTTTCTTACAAAAACGCCAGAAAGAAGCAAAGTTGCAAAACATTCCGAACTTCATTTTATTTTACCGTTTAAACCGTTCAAATAGCAG
>OX457034.1:22989768-22994768 GCA_949752745.1 Protula sp. h YS-2021 | reverse complement strand
AGTTCGGTCGCTCCCCCCTACGACGATCGGGTGCAGATGTCGTAACAGTCCACCGCTGGGTTTACTGGTTAAAAGCGCGTTTGCCAGCCCACGTGGGCAACATGGGCGACTGGTCCCTGCCGGAGAGCCGATCCGGGGCTGCATCCGACGGAATGCACGTGGTGGGAAAGGCCACCCTATTCAACACCAATGTGCACGTCTATACGATGTGACAACCACAAATACCAGCGCGCTGAGTGGATGCTTCACCTGAGCTCGAGGCTACCATACATTTCCCGTTGAAACGGGGTGGGACAGTGACTACGATGATGAATGCAATCCACAGCTGTTGCCGATAGAATCGCTACCGCGTATTCTCACCCCGATAGACGGGGAAAGGCTTTCCAGACAAATCAATCTCGTGTTGCTGGGGCATTTGCCCACAGTCCGAACAACGAAGAGTTCCCGTCGCCACATGTCTAACGTTTCCCCAAGTCGGGGTGTCTCCCTGGCCCACGGCGGGGGTCCTCCTAGCACATACGACGCTCACTGGCGGGATCGGTCACAACGTCGTGTCGATTGGCGCGTGCGGTCAAAGGCTACCGGAATTCAATCTCGCAGTCGCAGGTATTATTCCACTGTGGTACCTTACCGATAGCTCACATGTGCTTGAAACCAACCTCGCCTTCGTCACCATGCTCCAGTGCAACTAAAACTACGAGCGTTTTAGGCATCTGTTAGCCGGGGTGCAAAGATGCGGTTGGGGTACACACGGCAAATTTCCTTTCAAGTCTACCATGCCTAAAGTCAGTGATAAAGCCACTCTGTGATAACGAAAGTTCTTTCAGTCTGTCATCTCACTGCATCGACACCTCCTACACCTTAGGAATTTGCGTACAAAATACAGCACTCTAAGATATTCTGACGCCTACGGCTAAATCGTTTTTTTTTTCACTTCTGGAATTTCTACGAGACCTCTGCAAGACTGAAAAGTCCACCAATCTCGGGTCTATGGAAGAGGTGCCGTGCTCATCTCTTGTGGCGAGAAAGCCACCCCTCGACCTTATGTGCTTCATGAACTGGCCTTGACAATACCCGGGAGCCCAAGTAAAGGAGTCACGTACAATTGCAGACATAACAGTCCTGATGCCGATACCGGGGTTCGAGCCATGTTGGCATTGCCCCGATTGAACGCGTGGCTACTGCCATGCATCGGCTACGGTAGGGCTGTGTTACACTATGCCGCCCACCCGTAGCATGACACAACCCCATGCTCTGGTTTAGACAGAATCTGACGACCAACGATGTCCTTCCACAACAGACCAACACCGAACAACCCCACTTAGTTGGTTCATAGCCGCGCCACCTAATGTAAACTTCCCAGTCTTTCTGAAATACCTCGTGTCAGAGACATTCTTGCAGAAATCAGACAAACACACTACCCAACAAGTCCGAGTGCGATCCATCGTTTTCAAGGGTGCCGTCTCACCCTTATGCCCACAGTACGTTCAGAGAGAGACAGGAGGTTTGGGCAATATTCAGCTACAACGGTATCAGATCATACAGCCAACCACTCCTAAGGGTCCCCGGGAGAATCTCTTTTGCCGCAAGACTATGGTAGCGAGACACCTCAGTTAACCATCATCTACATAAGTGTGTCCTGCTGTTGGTGCCAGCAAAGTCCCTTCACCAAGAACCACCCACCCTCACACGAAATTCAGCCTCAGAAGTATAAGACTAGATATTTCTTCAACTGCATGAGTTCCAGGGAGGGGAGCTCTTCAACACCGAGACGATTTGGAATGTTTGCTCGGGTTAAAGACACGTATTGGTCCCCAAAAACTGTTTTTTGTTCAAAATGGGGGTTAGTTCCAATGCTAAACACCTTGAGAGCCAGTAGCCAGAATAAGGAGTCAAAAAATTGTCAGTACTTTTAGCTGTATATGACCTCGCTTATTTGGCACTGCCGTAAGTGTCTCGGTCGGCTGCACGGCCTAGCCCCACCTAGCCCCAAGTCGGTGACGGTATGTATGCAGAGAGGGGTTTCTGATTAAACTGTCAGCCACACAACCGCCTTTGTCCCGTGACAAAGCTTCACTCTCTCGGAATGTTTATGAGAATCACTTTTTATGTAAGATTTAGAAATAAAAATCCATTTTTCTACAAATCCAACTTTTACCAATACTAGGCTTTTGCAGTCTCTAATTTGTGCACAACAGATACTCTGCACTCCCGTTATATTTTGCAAACTTATGTTTTTGGAATCCCCAAGATGTGCAACAGTTTTGCAGTCCCAAGTTTACACACCAGAATTCAAATGTGTCTTTTTTCCATAGCCTACGAAATCATTTGTGGCTTTTCGTGACATTGGAACACCTTCCATTTTCTAATTATTCATTCTACACTCTGATTTGTTCTTGGCAATTACGTACTGACTGCTTTTGAAATGGACATTACTTTGCAGGTTACCATCACGTCTGGACTTTGTGACTTGCTTTTACGCACAAACATATTTGAAACTTGATTCCTTCCATTTTGATTTCATGTATCCTGGATTTGACATAGGCCAGATATAACTGACGTACGCACGGATCAGACTCGTTTTCATCTAAGAAAAAAAAACAGTGGCTAAAGCAACAAAAACAGTGCGGCCGAGAGCGATTCTGCATAATTTTATAGCTAAGTTTAAGTAGTTTTCCACAAAAGCAATGCATTTTTGCAGAATAGTTAACTCGAATGTTAATAATAAATGCATTGGTGTTTGCTGCTTGATGTATGTTTTAGGCCTTCTGTACTGAATCCCAATCAACTGCATGAAATGTTCTTTTATTTCACAAACTGCATGTTTGACTTATTGCTTCAAAGTGTGACTGCATTTTAAAACATGTTTATTACAATCTATTGACATGTGTAAGATAAGTAAAAGTGAAACATCTCCAAAATAGTTGCATTTTCTATTTTAAGGAAAAAAGAGCGAAATTTTTAAGTAAGCTGACATGTCTCCACCAATCAGACTGCTTATAAATGCTGTTCCTTTATTGGAAAAGTACAAGAAACGCATTCGCACCACATAATTAAGTGTAACAGCTTAGCACCTAAAGTAACAAGTATGGGAGCAAAGAAAGCTCATTCCATTATCCTCCTCACCTAATTTGTGCCAATAAAAATTAGACCAACTTTTGTGTTATGATATTTTTTTCATATGAAGTTTAAACAAAAAAAAATAACAATTTTATTGCATTAAGCCTCGTTTTGACATAATCAAGCTGGCTTAGAATGACGTGACACAAAAACACTGCAACGCTCCCTTTTTCTCCAAAACAACTATATATGTATACTATTTGCGAAATACGGGTGGCGTAGCACCGTCGTAAAGCTTTGTTACAAGCACGTTTGTTTGCCAACAATGCTTGCCATAGCTGACTGGTGTACCCAGCGTAGGCCATCTTTGGCAAACAAACAAAGCATAGGCAGTCGCTCTGGGCCGCCGTGCGGCAGTGAAAATATCCCCGTTTGTCTTTAACGTGTCTAAATAATATGAAACCTCTTTTTGCTTGCATTACAGGAAAACAAACGTTCTTACAAACATATTATACCAAGCTTTCTTTTGCCAGCAATTGATTTGCCAGCAGTTGATCTTTTCAGCAATTGATTTGACTTACTAAACACAAAACACACAAAAAGCTTGAAATCCGAGTCAAAGCATTGTTCAGAAAGTGGTGTTCCTATTGGCTGGCTAATAAAATAGTTTGCCCCGTACAGAAAATTTCACTCAGTTTCTTACAAAAACGCCAGAAAGAAGCAAAGTTGCAAAACATTCCGAACTTCATTTTATTTTACCGTTTAAACCGTTCAAATAGCAGCGAGACATACGAAGAAGGGCCTTAACAGACATATATGATAAAAATTGACTTTGATCACGGAAACAACGCAATTTTGACATAAAATGAAGTACCACTTTACTTTGCTGCCGCTGACTATTCCAAATGCAAAGAATGTTGCTGCTGAGTGAACAACCTCCCAAGCTATAAATAAACTGTAGAAAGACGTTTCCATTCCGCCCAACAGGTAAAATGCCCTCAGACAACGTTAAATACAGGTACAAAGCAAACGTTCACAAAAAAACTGACAGAAGACATTAAAAGTAAAGCACAAGGAGCGAATGTCATGTAAACACATAAAGACGACACTTAAACACTCCCTGCATGCAATTAAAGTTTCAAAGACGTAAAATAAACGTTTCTATATCTCATTTCTCGTACTTGTGGTACAACAACACAGAATGAAACAACTCAAATTTATTACGTCACACACCCTAACAACCCGTGACGTTTCAAAAGAACGTAAATTTTACGTCCAAACATGAAATGCGCGAAGCAATAACCTAAACGTCCACTGGGCGTTTACAGTTGCATTTTTATTTTTCAATATCAACGAAAAAAAGTAAAAACAAACACACATTCGTACCACATAATTCAGTGTTAAAGCTTAGCACCAAAGTATTGGAGCAAAGAAAGCCTATCCCAACACCTTCCCTACCTAATTTGTGAAAAAAATAGTGCAATTTTTGTATTATGACATCCTTTCTCACATGAAGTTCAAACAAAAAAAAATAACAATTTTATTTTAAGCCTCGTTTTGTCATAATCAAGACTTCAGTGCCTTGCCTTCATGCACGGACTCGTTTTCATTTAATGAAAACAATAAAGCAGGAGCTGACGCCACAAAAAACAGAGCGGCCGAAAAAGTTTCGTTCTACACGCAAAATGTGAACTACTCTACTAATGCTGCTACATAGAGTCACCGCCTTATCGTGTCAACCCCGTAAAAACCATATTTAGCCAGGGGTCGGCCTCGTAAAACATTACATATCCACGGCCAGTGCAGCAGACGCCTTGTGATGATTGAGTTTCAAAACCCAGTGTGTCCCGTAAGTAGCCTGTTTCACCCGTCACCGCTCTAACGCCGTGCACACACCGTTTATTCCGGGGACAGCCACGGCAACACTCCATATGCACTGA
>OX457034.1:22977268-22984768 GCA_949752745.1 Protula sp. h YS-2021 | reverse complement strand
ACAGGTTCAAAAGGCTGCCACCAACAACGAGCACAGCTGCTTAAACCGGGGCATCATCATTCAACTCTGGACACCAACAGCAGGGGCAGGAGCGCCGGCAGACATCCTAAACCCCTTTGCGTTGAACAACGAGAGCCTCTAGTTGCAAGCCATCTACAAAGCAAACAACGTCTCCCACGAATAGGCTCAAATAACCGAATGAAGACCCCGAGCAAAATACTTGCACGAACAGTCGTTCTGTCGGCTACAGACCATTGCGAGAAGACAGTAGTAGCCATGTCAGAAATGGCTCCTCAAAACTGACTCTGAATGTCGGCTGCATGCCGACATGAACGTGCAATCCTGTCTGATCTTAAGGCGAGTAACTCTCTCCAACTGCCGAAACTGATGGAGCCAGTGACACAACCCAGTGCACAACAAATTTAAATTTGATGTGATCGATATCAATAACCGACCCTGAGACAGACGTGGTCCCGGTAGTGACCCGAGACCGCAATACGCGTTCAAGATGTCGATGTTCAATGTGTCCTGCAATTCACACTAATTCACGTAGCTAGCTACGCTCTTCATCGACACACGAGCCGAGTGATTCACCGCTTACAGTTGTACGCCACACACGTGTGGACTTTGTTTTGCCATCCAGCCTGCAAATGCACAGGCAACACTATGCAGGAGGGATGCGAGAACGGCTGTTTGCGGCCGACCTTCATATCATGACAATATGAAATAAGAAAAGATAATGCCATTCGGGGCGGGCCTGGGTGGGGCCTCTTTAAACCTTATACAAACAGGAGAGATCAGCGACCAGTTGATCAAATCCTAGTACACAGCTGTGAGGAGCTGCGGTGGCAGGTACCCCCCGCATACGACAATGATAAACGTTCATGAGATGGAGAGTCTCGCAGTTTCATCCCCGTACCACCAGGGCATACATCCTTTTGACAGAACTCTCGTAACAATACCGCGCCTAAGAGGTTGATGCCCCGTGCCCCCAAGGCATTCTCATTGTGTTTCTGTATAGCATTTGAGCATCTCTTTGGCAAATACCACTGCATGTGATCAGACCAATTTTAAAACTCGTTATCGACATGATCAAGCGCCACCAAGACCCTGCTGCAGTCTATCCCGAGTCACCAGGATGCACAGCAACTTTCTCGGACAAGCCCCTCTAGTTGGGGGTAATGTAACATCCATGGATGGCCACGGACGTATGTTGCATCGATGCCCGAGGTGCAAACAGAGATAGAAGACCGGGACGAACCAGTCACATCGCCCCTGTCAACCTGAGCCCGACTCTAGCTTCGGGGCTATGGGTGCGAACTTTAAGGACATTATAAATAATGATCCTTCCGAAGGTTCACCTACGGAAACCTTGTTACGACTTTTACTTCCTCTAGACAGTCAAGTTCGATCTTCTTTCAAGGCAGACCCTACCTCAAAGCTCCCCCCGAAAGGGTGCTCGTCAGTGGCGCCAGTCCAAAGACCTCACTAAACCATCCAATCGGTAGTAGCGACGGGCGGTGTGTACAAAGGGCAGGGACGTAATCAACGCTAGCTGATGACTAGCGCTTACTGGGAATTCCTCGTTCACGGGGAACAATTGCAAGCCCCGATCCCAAGCACGAAGGAGATTCAACGGATTGCCAAACCTTCCCAGGCCAGGAGAGCGAAACACGCTGATTCCTTCAGTGTAGCGCGCGTGCGGCCCCGAACATCTAAGGGCATCACAGACCTGTTATTGCTCAATCTCGTGTGGCTAAGCGCCACCAGTCCCTCTAAGAAGCTTCCACCGACAGACACAAGTTCGATCCGCGAACTATTTAATAGGCCAGAGTCTCGTTCGTTATCGGAATTAACCAGACAAATCACTCCACCAACTAAGAACGGCCATGCACCACCACCCACCGAATCGAGAAAGAGCTCACAATCTGTCAATCCTTGTGGTGTCCGGGCCGGGTGAGTTTTCCCGTGTTGAGTCAAATTAAGCCGCAGGCTCCACTCCTGGTGGTGCCCTTCCGTCAATTCCTTTAAGTTTCAGCTTTGCAACCATACTTCGCCCGGAACCCGAAAGCTGAAGTTTACCGGGGAGCGCGTCAAGGTCATGAAAACAACGCTCGACGAGCCTAAGCTGGCATCGTTTATGGTCAGAACTACGACGGTATCTGATCGTCTTCGAACCTCTGACTTTCGTTCTTGATTAAAGAAGACATTCTTGGCAAATGCTTTCGCTGTTGCTAGTCTGGCGACGGTCCCTGAATTTCACCTCTCACGCCGCCATACTAATGCCCCCGGCAGTCCCTCTTGATCATTACCCTAACACCAAAGAACCAACGGAATAGTGCTAGAGTCCTATTCCATTATTCCATGCACAACTATTCGAGCGTTTCAACCTGCCTTGAACACTCTAATTTCTTCAAGGTAAACGAAGTGGCCGCTTAGAGCACCCAACCAAGGACACTCAAAGCTATAGACCGACCGGACACAAAGCCACCCATTGGGCGCCGGAGCAGTACCTGTGTGAACAGAACCACAACGACGATCGCCTGAGATCCAACTACGAGCTTTTTAACTGCAGCAACTTTAATATACGCTATTGGAGCTGGAATTACCGCGGCTGCTGGCACCAGACTTGCCCTCCAACAGATCCTTGCTAAAGGATTTAAATTGTGCTCATTCCAATTACGCAGCCTCGAAACAGTCGCGTATTGTTATTTTTCGTCACTACCTCCCCGTGCCGGGAGTGGGTAATTTGCGCGCCTGCTGCCTTCCTTGGATGTGGCGGCCATGTCTCATGCCCCCTCTCCGAAATCGAACCCTGATTCCTCGCTACCCGTTATTTCCTCGATAGGCACATACCTTATCCACTTCAAATGATAGGGCATACGCTTGAAAGATACGTCGCTAACACTAAGGTTGTGCGATCAGCTAGAATTATCCAGAGTCACCACCGCAAATTGCAGGTTTCCCCACAGGTTGGCCTTGGTCTAATAAGAGCACTCGTCCCCGAAGGTCAGAGTTCGGTTGCATGTATTAGCTCTAGAATTACCACAGTTATCCTCCCCGTCCCCCGCAGGGGTCGGATACGATCTAAGAAATCACATATGATTTAATGAGCCATTCGCAGTTTCACTATATGAAAGTATGTACCAACACTTGCATGGCTTAATCTTTGAGACAAGCATATAACTACTGGCAGGATCAACCAGGGAGCAACCGACGGGTCATACTAAGCGTATTAACCAACGGCCAGTTCGGTCGCTCCCCCCTACGACGATCGGGTGCAGATGTCGTAACAGTCCACCGCTGGGTTTACTGGTTAAAAGCGCGTTTGCCAGCCCACGTGGGTAACATGGGCGACTGGTCCCTGCCGGAGAGCCGATCCGGGGCTGCATCCGACGGAATGCACGTGGTGGGAAAGGCCACCCTATTCAACACCAATGTGCACGTCTATACGATGTGACAACCACAAATACCAGCGCGCTGAGTGGATGCTTCACCTGAGCTCGAGGCTACCATACATTTCCCGTTGAAACGGGGTGGGACAGTGACTACGATGATGAACGCAATCCACAGCTGTTGCCGATAGAATCGCTACCGCGTATTCTCACCCCGATAGACGGGGAAAGGCTTTCCAGACAAATCAATCTCGTGTTGCTGGGGCATTTGCCCACAGTCCGAACAACGAAGAGTTCCCGTCGCCACATGTCTAACGTTTCCCCAAGTCGGGGTGTCTCCCTGGCCCACGGCGGGGGTCCTCCTAGCACATACGACGCCCACTGGCGGGATCGGTCACAACGTCGTGTCGATTGGCGCGTGCGGTCAAAGGCTACCGGAATTCAATCTCGCAGTCGCAGGTATTATTCCACTGTGGTACCTTACCGATAGCTCACATGTGCTTGAAACCAACCTCGCCTTCGTCACCATGCTCCAGTGCAACTAAAACTACGAGCGTTTTAGGCATCTGTTAGCCGGGGTGCAAAGATGCGGTTGGGGTACACACGGCAAATTTCCTTTCAAGTCTACCATGCCTAAAGTCAGTGATAAAGCCACTCTCTGATAACGAAACTTCTTTCAGTCTGTCATCTCACTGCATCGACACCTCCTACACCTTAGGAATTTGCGTACAAAATACAGCACTCTAAGATATTCTGACGCCTACGGCTAAATCGTTTTTTTTTTTCACTTCTGGAATTTCTACGAGACCTCTGCAAGACTGAAAAGTCCACCAATCTCGGGTCTATGGAAGAGGTGCCGTGCTCATCTCTTGTGGCGAGAAAGCCACCCCTCGACCTTATGTGCTTCATGAACTGGCCTTGACAATACCCGGGAGCCCAAGTAAAGGAGTCACGTACAATTGCAGACATAACAGTCCTGATGCCGATACCGGGGTTCGAGCCATGTTGGCATTGCCCCGATTGAACGCGTGGCTACTGCCATGCATCGGCTACGGTAGGGCTGTGTTACACTATGCCGCCCACCCGTAGCATGACACAACCCCATGCTCTGGTTTAGACAGAATCTGACGACCAACGATGTCCTTCCACAACAGACCAACACCGAACAACCCCACTTAGTTGGTTCATAGCCGCGCCACCTAATGTAAACTTCCCAGTCTTTCTGAAATACCTCGTGTCAGAGACATTCTTGCAGAAATCAGACAAACACACTACCCCACAAGCCCGAGTGCGATCCATCGTTTTCAAGGGTGCCGTCTCACCCTTATGCCCACAGTACGTTCAGAGAGAGACAGGAGGTTTGGGCAATATTCAGCTACAACGGTATCAGATCATACAGCCAACCACTCCTAAGGGTCCCCGGGGGAATCTCTTTTGCCGCAAGACTATGGTAGCGAGACACCTCAGTTAACCATCATCTACATAAGTGTGTCCTGCTGTTGGTGCCAGCAAAGTCCCTTCACCAAGAACCACCCACCCTCACACGAAATTCAGCCTCAGAAGTATAAGACTAGATATTTCTTCAACTGCATGAGTTCCAGGGAGGGGAGCTCTTCAACACCGAGACGACTTGGAATGTTTGCTCGGGTTAAAGACACGTATTGGTCCCCAAAAACTGTTTTGTGTTCAAAATGGGGGTTAGTTCCAATGCTAAACACCTTGAGAGCCAGTACAGCCCGAATAAGGAGTCAAAAAATTGTCAGTATTTTTAGCTGTATATGACCTCGCTTATTTGGCACTGCCGTAAGTGTCTCGGTCGGCTGCACGGCCTAGCCCCACCTAGCCCCAAGTCGGTGACGGTATGTATGCAGAGAGGGGTTTCTGATTAAACTGTCAGCCACACAACCGCCTTTGTCCCGTGACAAAGCTTCACTCTCTCGGAATGTTTATGAGAATCACTTTTTATGTAAGATTTAGAAATAAAAATCCATTTTTCTACAAATCCAACTTTTACCAATACTAGGCTTTTGCAGTCTCTAATTTGTGCACAACAGATACTCTGCACTCCCGTTATATTTTGCAAACTTATGTTTTTGGAATCCCCAAGATGTGCAACAGTTTTGCAGTCCCAAGTTTACACACCAGAATTCAAATGTGTCTTTTTTCCATAGCCTACGAAATCATCTGTGGCTTTTCGTGACATTGGAACACCTTCCATTTTCTAATTATTCATTCTACACTCTGATTTGTTCTTGGCAATTACGTACTGACTGCTTTTGAAATGGACATTACTTTGCAGGTTACCATCACGTCTGGACTTTGTGACTTGCTTTTACGCACAAACATATTTGAAACTTGATTCCTTCCATTTTGATTTCATGGATTTGACATAGGCCAGATATCACTGACGTACGCACGGATCAGACTCGTTTCCATCTAAGAAAAAAAAACAGGGGCTAAACCAACAAAAACAGTGCGGCCGAGAGCGATTCTGCATAATTTTATAGCTAAGTTTAAGTAGTTTTCCACAAAAGCAACGCATTTTTGCAGAATAGTTAACTCGAATGTTAATAATAAATGCATTGGTGTTTGCTGCTTGATGTTTGTTTTAGGCCTTCTGTACTGAATCCCAATCAACTGCATGAAATGTTCTTTTATTTCACAAACTGCATGTTTGACTTATTGCTTCAAAGTGTGACTGCATTTTAAAACATGTTTATTACAATCTATTGACATGCGTAAGATAAGTAAAAGTGAAACATCTCCAAAATAGTTGCATTTTCTATTTTAAGGAAAAAAGAGCGAAATTTTTAAGTAAGCTGACATGTCTCCACCAATCAGACTGCTTATAAATGCTGTTCCTTTATTGGAAAAGTACAAGAAACGCATTCGCACCACATAATTAAGTGTAACAGCTTAGCACCTAAAGTAACAAGTATGGGAGCAAAGAAAGCTCATTCCATTATCCTCCTCACCTAATTTGTGCCAATAAAAATTAGACCAACTTTTGTGTTATGATATTTTTTTCATATGAAGTTTAAACAAAAAAATAACAATTTTATTGCATTAAGCCTCGTTTTGACATAATCAAGCTGGCTTAGAATGACGTGACACAAAAACACTGCAACGCTCCCTTTTTCTCCAAAACAACTATATATGTATACTATTTGCGAAATACGGGTGGCGTAGCACCGTCGTAAAGCTTTGTTACAAGCACGTTTGTTTGCCAACAATGCTTGCCATAGCTGACTGGTGTACCCAGCGTAGGCCATCTTTGGCAAACAAACAAAGCATAGGCAGTCGCTCTGGGCCGCCGTGCGGCAGTGAAAATATCCCCGTTTGTCTTTAACGTGTCTAAATAATATAAAACCTCTTTTTGCTTGCATTACAGGAAAACAAACGTTCTTACAAACATATTATACCAAGCTTTCTTTTGCCAGCAATTGATTTGCCAGCAGTTGATCTTTTCAGCAATTGATTTGACTTACTAAACACAAAACACACAAAAAGCTTGAAATCCGAGTCAAAGCATTGTTCAGAAAGTGGTGTTCCTATTGACTGGCTAATAAAATAGTTTGCCCCGTACAGAAAATTTCACTCAGTTTCTTACAAAAACGCCAGAAAGAAGCGAAGTTGCAAAACATTCCGAACTTTATTTTATTTTACCGTTTAAACCGTTCAAATAGCAGCGAGACATACGAAGAAGGGCCTTAACAGACATATACGATAAAAATTGACTTTGATCACGGAAACAACGCAATTTTGACATAAAATGAAGTACCACTTTACTTTGCTGCCGCTGACTATTCCAAATGCAAAGAATGTTGCTGCTGAGTGAACAACCTCCCAAGCTATAAATAAACTGTAGAAAGACGTTTCCAATCAGCCCAACAGGTAAAATGCCCTCAGACAACGTTAAATACAGGTACAAAGCAAACGTTCACAAAAAAACTGACAGAAGACATTAAAAGTAAAGCACAAGGAGCGAATGTCATGTAAACACATAAAGACGACACTTAAACACTCCCTGCATGCAATTAAAGTTTCAAAGACGTAAAATAAACGTTTCTATATCTCATTTCTCGTACTTGTGGTACAACAACAC
>OX457034.1:22967268-22972268 GCA_949752745.1 Protula sp. h YS-2021 | reverse complement strand
TACGACGCCCACTGGCGGGATCGGTCACTACGTCGTGTGGATTGGCGCGTGCGGTCAAAGGCTACCGGAATTCAATCTCGCAGTCGCAGGTATTATTCCACTGTGGTACCTTACCGATAGCTCACATGTGCTTGAAACCAACCTCGCCTTCGTCACCATGCTCCAGTGCAACTAAAACTACGAGCGTTTAAGGCATCTGCTAGCCGGGGTGCAAAGATGCGGTTGGGGTACACACGGCAAATTTCCTTTCAAGTCTACCATGCCTAAAGTCAGTGATAAGCCACTCTCTGATAACGAAACTTCTTTCAGTCTGTCATCTCACTGCATCGACACCTCCTACACCTTAGGAATTTGCGTACAAAATACAGCACTCTAAGATATTCTGACGCCTACGGCTAAATCGTTTTTTTTTCACTTCTGGAATTTCTACGAGACCTCTGCAAGACTGAAAAGTCCACCAATCTCGGGTCTATGGAAGAGGTGCCGTGCTCATCTCTTGTGGCGAGAAAGCCACCCCTCTACCTTATGTGCTTCATGAACTGGCCTTGACAATACCCGGGAGCCCAAGTAAAGGAGTCACGTACAATTGCAGACATAACAGTCCTGATGCCGATACCCGGGTTCGAGCCATGTTGGCATTGCCCCGATTGAACGCGTGGCTACTGCCATGCATCGGCTACGGTAGGGCTGTGTTACACTATGCCGCCCACCCGTAGCATGACACAACCCCATGCTCTGGTTTAGACAGAATCTGACGACTAACGATGTCCTTCCACAGCAGACCAACACCGAACAACCCCACTTAGCTGGTTCATAGCCGCGCCACCTAATGTAAACTTCCCAGTCTTTGTGAAATACCTCGTGTCAGAGACATTCTTGCCTAAATCAGGCAAACACACTACCCCACAAGCCCGAGTGCGACCCATCGTTTTCAAGGGTGCCGTCTCACCCTTATGCCCACAGTACGTTCAGAGAGAGACAGGAGGTTTGGGCAATATTCAGCTACAACGGTATCAGATCATACAGCCAACCACTCCTAAGGGTCCCCGGGGGAATCTCTTTTGCCGCAAGACTATGGTCGCGAGACACCTCAGTTAACCATCATCTATATAAGTGTGTCCTGCTCTTGGTGCCAGCAAAGTCCCTTCACCAAGAACCACCCACCCTCACACGAAATTCAGCCTCAGAAGTATCAGACTAGATATTTCTTCAACTGCATGAGTTCCAGGGAGGGGAGCTCTTCAACACCGAGACGACACCATGTACTGCACATTTTTCGGACTTGGAATTTTCACTCGGGTTAAAGACACGTATTGGTCCCCGAAAACTGTTTTGTGTTCAAAATGGGGGTTAGTTCCAATGCTAAACACCTTGAGAGCCAGTACAGCCCGAATAAGGAGTAAAAAAATTGTCAGTACTTTTAGCTGTATATGACCTCGCTTATTTGGCACTGCCGTAAGTGTCTCGGTCGGCTGCACAGCCTAGCCCCACCTAGCCCCAAGTCGGTGACGGTATGTATGCAGAGAGGGGTTTCTGATTAAACTGTCAGCCACACAACCGCCTTTGTCCCGTGACAAAGCTTCACTCTCTCGGAATGTTTATGAGAATCACTTTTTATGTAAGATTTAGAAATAAAAATCCATTTTTCTACAAATCCAACTTTTACCAATACTAGGCTTTTGCAGTCTCTAATTTGTGCACAACAGATACTCTGCAATCCCGTTATATTTTGCAAACTTATGTTTTTGGAATCCCCAAGATGTGCAACAGTTTTGCAGTCCCAAGTTTACACACCAGAATTCAAATGTGTCTTTTTTCCATAGCCTACGAAATCATCTGTGGCTTTTCGTGACATTGGAACACCTTCCATTTTCTAATTATTCATTCTACACTCTGATTTGTTCTTGGCAATTACGTACTGACTGCTTTTGGAAGGGACATTACTTTGCAGGTTACCATCACGTCTGGACTTTGTGACTTGCTTTTACGCACAAACATATTTGAAACTTGATTCCTTCTATTTTGATTTCATGTATCCTCGATTTAACATAGGCCAGATATCACTGACGCACGCACGGATCAGACTCGTTTTCATCTAAGAAAAAAAAACAGGGGCTAAACCAACAAAAACAGTGCGGCCGAGAGCGATTCTGCATAATTTTATAGCTAAGTTTAAGTAGTTTTCCACAAAAGCAATGCATTTTTGCAGAATAGTTAACTCGAATGTTAATAATAAATGCATTGGTGTTTGCTGCTTGATGTTTTAGGCCTTCTTTACTGAATCCCAATCAACTGCATGAAATGTTCTTTCATTTCACAAACTGCATGTTTGACTTATTGCTTCAAAGTGTGACTGCATTTTAAAACATGTTTATTACAATCTATTGACATGTGTAAGATAAGTAAAAGTGAAACATCTCCAAAATAGTTGCATTTTCTATTTTAAGGAAAAAAGAGCGAAATTTTTAAGTAAGCTGACATGTCTCCACCAATCAGACTGCTTATAAATGCTGTTCCTTCATTGGAAAAGTACAAGAAACGCATTCGCACCACATAATTAAGTGTAACAGCTTAGCACCTAAAGTAACAAGTATGGGAGCAAAGAAAGCTCATTCCCTTATCCTCCTCACGTAATTTGTGCCAAAAAATTAGACCAACTTTTGTGTTATGATATTTTTTTCATATGAAGTTTAAACAAAAAAATAACAATTTTATTGCATTAAGCTCGTTTTTACATAATCAAGCTGGCTTAGAATGACGTGACACAAAAACACTGCAACGCTCCCTTTTTCTCCAAAACAACTTTTGTTTGCCAACAATGCTTGCCATAGCTGACTGGTGTACCCAGCGTAGCCCATCTTTGGCAAACAAACAAGACATAGGCAGTCGCTCTGGGCCGCCGTGCGGCAGTGAAAATATCCCCGTTTGTCTTTAACGTGCATAAACAATATAAAACCTCTTTTTGCTTGCATTACAGGAAAACAAACGTTCTTACAAACATATTATACCAAGCTTTCTTTTGCCAGCAATTGATTTGCCAGCAGTTGATCTTTTCAGCAATTGATTTGACTTACTAAACACAAAACACACAAAAAGCTTGAAATCCGAGTCAAAGCATTGTTCAGAAAGTGGTGTTCCTATTGGCTGGCTAATAAAATAGTTTGCCCCGTACAGAAAATTTCACTCAGTTTCTTACAAAAACGCCAGAAATAAGCGAAGTTGCAAAACATTCCGAACTTCATTTTATTTTACCGTTTAAACCGTTCAAATAGCAGCGAGACATACGAAGAAGGGCCTTAACAGACATATACGATAAAAATTGACTTTGATCACGGAAACAACGCAATTTTGACATAAAATGAAGTACCACTTTACTTTGCTGCCGCTGACTATTCCAAATGCAAAGAATGTTGCTGCTGAGTGAACAACCTCCCAAGCTATAAATAAACTGTAGAAAGACGTTTCCAATCCGCCCAACAGGTAAAATGCCCTCAGACAACGTTAAATACAGGTACAAAGCAAACGTTCAGAAAAAAACTGACAGAAGACATTAAAAGTAAAGCACAAGGAGCGAATGTCATGTAAACACATAAAGACGACACTTAAACACTCCCTGCATGCAATTAAAGTTTCAAAGACGTAAAATAAACGTTTCTATATCTCATTTCACATACTTGTGGTACAACAACACAGAATGAAACAACTCAAATTTATTACGTCACACACCCTAACAACCCGTGACGTTTCAAAAGAACGTAAATTATACGTCCAAACATGAAATGCGCGAAGCAAAAACCTAAACGTCCACTGGGCGTTTACAGTTGCATTTTTATTTTTCAATATCAACGAAAAAAAGTTAAAAAAAAACACATTCGTACCACATAATTCAGTGTTAAAGCTTAGCACCAAAGTATGGGAGCAAAGAAAGCCTATCCCAACACCTTCCCTACCTAATTTGTGAAAAAAATAGTGCAATTTTTGTATTATGACATCCTTTCTCACATGAAGTTCAAACAAAAAAAATAACAATTTTATTTTAAGCCTCGTTTTGTCATAATCAAGACTTCAGTGCCTTGCATTCATGCACGGACTCATTTTCATTTAATGAAAACAATAAAGCAGGAGCTGACGCCACAAAAAACAGAGCGGCCGAAAAAGTTTCGTTCTACACGCAAAATGTGTACTGCTCTAATAATGCTGCTACATAGAGTCACCGCCTTATCGTGTCAACTCCGTAAAAACCATATTTAGCCAGGGGTCGGCCTCGTAAAACATTACATATCCACGGCCAGTGCAGCAGACGCCTTGTGATGATTGAGTTTCAAAACCCAGTGTGTCCCGTAAGTAGCCTTTTTCACCCGTCACCGCTCTAACGCCGTGCACATACCGTTTATTCCGGGGACAGCCACGGCAACACTCCATGTGCACTGACTGTGCAGCAGACACCCGTGGATTATTGATTTTCAAAGCCCACTGTGTCTCGTAAGCAGACTCTTTCACTCGACACGCGGGCGACCCTGCAAGTGCTGCTCTATAGAGCTAGTACACGCCTGTGGTTGCTTTACTTTCTAAGCCCACCGTGTCCCGGAAGCAGCCTCTTTGACTGGAGACGTGTTCGATAGTGTTGGTATTGCTGCCCAGAGCTACCACTCCACCATGGCGACACCGTGATATCGAAAAAAAGAGCGGAAATATACCAAGCACAATCGAATGTTAAACTCGCATTTCTAGTGCCTAGAATATGCCACGTGATATAACATTGCGCACCACTTGCTTTTAAACAGTGATACTTGCACGTCATGTACTATATTGCACAGATCTGAGAGCATATCATTTCAAGAGAGAATAACAGCAAACAAACAAACAAACACACAAAGAAAGAAGAAAAACGCATGCAAGTTCTGAAACAGCATGTAGTTTATAACAACATTACCAAATTACTAAAACAGCTGAACATTTATAAAACCAAATGCATTAAAGTTTTACAAATGACAATTTCT
>OX457034.1:22764768-22962268 GCA_949752745.1 Protula sp. h YS-2021 | reverse complement strand
ACTCCCAAACACCACAGGTCCCTCCGACCACACGACCGGGGGATTCGGTGCTGGGCTGTTCCCGCTTCACTCGCCGTTACTAGGGGAATCCTTGTTAGTTTCTTTTCCTCCGCTTAGTGATATGCTTAAATTCAGCGGGTAATCGCGTCTAAACTCAGGTCGAAGACAATCTGTCTTGTGACACAGTATTATGGTCAGAAGGTGATCCTCACCCAGCAAACCGTACAGGTTCAAAAGGCTGCCACCAACAACGAGCACAGCTGCTTAAACCGGGGCATCATCATTCAACTCTGGACACCAACAGCAGGGGCAGGAGCGCCGGCAGACATCCTAAACCCCTTTGCGTTGAACAACGAGAGCCTCTAGTTGCAAGCCATCTACAAAGCAAACAACGTCTCCCATAGGCCCAAATAACCGAATGAAGACCCCGAGCAAAATACTTGCATGAACAGTCGTTCTGTCGGCTACAGACCATTGCGAGAAGACAGTAGTAGCCATGTCAGAAATGGCTCCTCAAAACTGACTCTGAATGTCGGCTGCATGCCGACATGAACTTGCAATCCTGTCTGATCTTAAGGCGAGTAACTCTCTCCAACTGCCGAAACTGATGGAGCCAGTGACACAACCCAGTGCACACCAAATTTAAATTTGATGTGATCGATATCAATAACCGACCCTGAGACAGACGTGGTCCCGGTAGTGACCCGAGACCGCAATACGCGTTCAAGATGTCGATGTTCAATGTGTCCTGCAATTCACACTAATTCACGTAGCTAGCTACGCTCTTCATCGACACACGAGCCGAGTGATTCACCGCTTACAGTTGTACGCCACACACGTGTGGACTTTGTTTTGCAAATTGCAAATGCACAGGCAACACTATGCAGGAGGGATGCGAGAACGGCTGTTTGCGGCCGACCTTCATATCATGACAATATGAAATAAGAAAAGATAATGCCATTCGGGGCGGGCCTGGGTGGGGCCTCTTTAAACCTTATACAAACAGGAGAGATCAGCGACCAGTTGATCAAATCCTAGTACACAGCTGCGAAAAGCTGCGATGGTAGGTACCCCCCGCATACGACAATGATAAACGTTCACGAGATGGAGAGTCTCGCAGCTTGATCCCCGTACCACCAGGGCATACATCCTTTTGAAAGAACTCTCGTAACAATACCGCGCCTAACAAGTTGATGCCCCGTGCCACCAAGGCATTCTCATTGTGTTTCTGTATAGCATTTGAGCACCTCTTTGGCAAATACCACTGCATGTGATCAGACCAACTTTAAAACTCGTTATCGACAAGATCAAGCGCCACCAAGACCCTGCTGCAGTCTATCCTAGGTCACCAGGATGTACAGCAACTTTCTCGGACAAGCCCCTCTAGTTGGGGGTAATGTAACATCCATGGATGGCCACGGACGTATGTTGCATCGATGCCCGAGGTGCAAACAGAGATAGAAGACCGGGACGCACCAGTCACATCGCCCCTGTCAACCTGAGCCCGACTCTAGCTTCGGGGCTATGGGTGCGAACTTTAAGGACATTATAAATAATGATCCTTCCGAAGGTTCACCTACGGAAACCTTGTTACGACTTTTACTTCCTCTAGACAGTCAAGTTCGATCTTCTTTCAAGGCAGACCCTACCTCAAAGCTCCCCCCGAAAGGGTGCTCGTCAGTGGCGCCAGTCCAAAGACCTCACTAAACCATCCAATCGGTAGTAGCGACGGGCAGTGTGTACAAAGGGCAGGGACGTAATCAACGCTAGCTGATGACTAGCGCTTACTGGGAATTCGTCGTTCACGGGGAACAATTGCAAGCCCCGATCCCAAGCACGAAGGAGACTCAACGGATTACCCAACCTTCCCAGGCCAGGAGAGCGAAACACGCTGATTCCTTCAGTGTAGCGCGCGTGCGGCCCCGAACATCTAAGGGCATCACAGACCTGTTATTGCTCAATCTCGTGTGGCTAAGCGCCACCAGTCCCTCTAAGAAGCTTCCACCGACAGACACAAGTTCGATCCGCGAACTATTTAATAGGCCAGAGTCTCGTTCGTTATCGGAATTAACCAGACAAATCACTCCACCAACTAAGAACGGCCATGCACCACCACCCACCGAATCGAGAAAGAGCTCTCAATCTGTCAATCCTTGCGGTGTCCGGGCCGGGTGAGTTTTCCCGTGTTGATTCAAATTAAGCCGCAGGCTCCACTCCTGGTGGTGCCCTTCCGTCAATTCCTTTAGCCAACGCAGAAAATTACTACCCGAGGGTAGTGATATCAATGCGCATTTCGCACTTGCGAAGCCGCTCCTATAGGCGTTCGGAGGACCCCGGGGCTGCGTTACCCCCAAACAGAGCACTGGCTCTGATGACTACGGCTTAGAACTCTAAGTTTGCTTTTTACTCCTCGTTTCTTCACGGTTCAGTCACAAACAGGCTGGCCGTATTTTGTGAGGAGACCAAATGATGAAGCCCAGAAATCAATATAAGTAAACCGACCCTGGACAAACATGATTCCGGCTTGAGAACAAATTACTTTCGCTCCACTACCCACAGGTTGGCCTTGGTCTAATAAGAGCACTCGTCCCCGAAGGTCAGAGTTCGGTTGCATGTATTAGCTCTAGAATTACCACAGTTATCCTCCCCGTCCCCCGCAGGGGTCGGATACGATCTAAGAAATCACATATGATTTAATGAGCCATTCACAGTTTCACTATATGAAAGTATGTACCAACACTTGCATGGCTTAATCTTTGAGACAAGCATATAACTACTGGCAGGATCAACCAGGGAGCAACCGACGGGTCATACTAAGCGTATTAACCAACGGCCAGTTCGATCGCTCCCCCCTACGACGATCGGGTGCAGATGTCGTAACAGTCCACCGCTGGGTTTACTGGTTAAAAGCGCGTTTGCCAGCCCACGTGGGCAACATGGGCGACTGGTCCCTGCCGGAGAGCCGATCCGGGGCTGCATCCGACGGAATGCACGTGGTGGGAAAGGCCACCCTATTCAACACCAATGTGCACGTCTATACGATGTGACAACCACAAATACCAGTGCGCTGAGTGGATGCTTCACCTGAGCTCGAGGCTACCAGACATTTCCCGTTGAAACGGGGTGGGACAGTGACTACGATGATGAACGCAATCCACCGCTGTTGCCGATAGAATCGCTACCGCGTATTTTCACCCCGATAGACGGGGAAAGGCTTTCCAGACAAGTCAATCTCGTGTTGCTGGGGCATTTGCCCACAGTCCGAACAACGAAGAGTTCCCGTCGCCACATGTCTAACGTTTCCCCAAGTCGGGGTGTCTCCCTGGCCCACGGCGGGGGTCCTCCTAGCACATACGACGCCCACTGGCGGGATCGGTCACAACGTCGTGTCGATTGGCGCGTGCGGTCAAAGGCTACCGGAATTCAATCTCGCAGTCGCAGGTATTATTCCACTGTGGTACCTTACCGATAGCTCACATGTGCTTGAAACCAACCTCGCCTTCGTCACCATGCTCCAGTGCAACTAAAACTACGAGCGGTTTAGGCATCTGTTAGCCGGGGTGCAAAGATGCGGTTGGGGTACACACGGCAAATTTCCTTTCAAGTCTACCATGCCTAAAGTCAGTGATAAAGCCACTCTGTGATAACGAAAGTTCTTTCAGTCTGTCATCTCACTGCATCGACACCTCCTACACCTTAGGAATTTGCGTACAAAATACAGCACTCTAAGATATTCTGACGCCTACGGCTAAATCGTTTTTTTTTTCACTTCTGGAATTTCTACGAGACCTCTGCAAGACTGAAAAGTCCACCAATCTCGGGTCTATGGAAGAGGTGCCGTGCTCATCTCTTGTGGCGAGAAAGCCACCCCTCGACCTTATGTGCTTCATGAACTGGCCTTGACAATACCCGGGAGCCCAAGTAAAGGAGTCACGTACAATTGCAGACATAACAGTCCTGATGCCGATACCCGGGTTCGAGCCATGTTGGCATTGCCCCGATTGAACGCGTGGCTGCTGCCATGTATCGGCTACGGTAGGGCTGTGTTACACTATGCCGCCCACCCGTAGCATGACACAACCCAATGCTCTGGTTTAGACAGAATCTGACGACCAACGATGTCCTTCCACAACAGACCAACACCGAACAACCCCACTTAGCTGGTTCATAGCCGCGCCACCTAATGTAACTTCCCAGTCTTTCTGAAATACCTCGTGTCAGAGACATTCTTGCAGAAATCAGGCAAACACACTACCCCACAAGCTCGAGTGCGACCCATCGTTTTCAAGGGTGCCGTCTCACCCTTATGTCCACAGTACGTTTAGAGAGAGACAGGAGGTTTGGGCAATATTCAGCTACAACGGTATCAGATCATACAGCCAACCACTCCTAAGGGTCCCCGGGGGAATCTCTTTTGCCGCAAGACTATTGTAGCGAGACACCTCAGTTAACCATCATCTACATAAGTGTGTCCTGCTCTTGGTGCCAGCAAAGTCCCTTCACCAAGAACCACCCACCCTCACACGAAATTCAGCCTCAGAAGTATCAGACTAGATATTTCTTCAACTGCATGAGTTTCAGGGAGGGGAGCTCTTCAACACCGAGACGACACCATGTACTGCACATTTTTCGGACTTTGAATGTTTGCTCGGGTTAAAGACACGTATTGGTCCCCAAAAACTGTTTTGTGTTCAAAATGGGGGTTAGTTCCAATGCTAAACACCTTGAGAGCCAGTACAGCCCGAATAAAGAGTCAAAAAATTGTCAGTACTTTTAGCTGTATATGACCTCGCTTATTTGGCACTGCCGTAAGTGTCTCGGTCGGCTGCACAGCCTAGCCCCACCTAGCCCCAAGTCGGTGACGGTATGTATGCAGAGAGGGGTTTCTGATTAAACTGTCAGCTACAAAACCGCCTTTGTCCCGTGACAAAGCTTCACTCTCTTGGAATGTTTATGAGAATCACTTTTTATGTAAGATTAAGAAATAAAAATCCATTTTTCTACAAATCCAACTTTTACCAATACTAGGCTTTTGCAGTCTCTAATTTGTGCACAACAGATACTCTGCAATCCCGTTATATTTTGCAAACATATGTTTTTGGAATCCCCAAGATGTGCAACAGTTTTGCAGTCCCAAGTTTACACACCAGAATTCAAATGTGTCTTTTTTCCATAGCCTACGAAATCATCTGTGGCTTTTCGTGACATTGGAACACCTTCCTTTTTCTAATTATTCATTCTACACTCTGATTTGTTCTTGGCAATTACGTACTGACTGCTTTTGAAATGGACATTACTTTGCAGGTTACCATCACGTCTGGACTTTGTGACTTGCTTTTACGCACAAACATATTTGAAACTTGATTCCTTCTATTTCGATTTCATGTATCCTCGATTTGACATAGGCCAGATATCACTGACGCACGCACGGATCAGACTCGTTTTCATCTAAGAAAAAAAACAGGGGCTAAACCAACAAAAACAGTGCGGCCGAGAGCGATTCTGCATAATTTTATAGCTAAGTTTAAGTAGTTTTCCACAAAAGCAATGCATTTTTGCAGAATAGTTAACTCGAATGTTAATAATAAATGCATTGGTGTTTGCTGCTTGATGTTTTAGGCCTTCTGTACTGAATCCCAATCAACTGCATGAAATGTTCTTTCATTTTACAAACTGCATGTTTGACTTATTGCTTCAAAGTGTGACTGCATTTTAAAACATGTTTATTACAATCTATTGACATGTGTAAGATAAGTAAAAGTGAAACATCTTCAAAATAGTTGCATTTTCTATTTTAAGGAAAAAAGAGCGAAATTTTTAAGTAAGCTGACATGTCTCCACCAATCAGACTGCTTATAAATGCTGTTCCTTTATTGGAAAAGTACAAGAAACGCATTCGCACCACATAATTAAGTGTAACAGCTTAGCACCTAAAGTAACAAGTATGGGAGCAAAAAAAGCTCATTCCCTTATCCTCCTCACCTAATTTGTGCCAAAAATTAGACCAACTTTTGTGTTATGATACTTTTTCATATGAAGTTTAAACCAAAAAATAACAATTTTAATGCATTAAGCCTCGTTTTGACATAATCAAGCTGGCTTAGAATGACGTGACACAAAAACACTGCAACGCTCCCTTTTTCTCCAAAACAACTATATGTGTATACTATTTGCGAAATACGGGTGACGTAGCACCGTCGTAAAGCTTTGTTACAAGCACGTTTGTTTGCCAACAATGCTTGCCATAGCTGACTGGTGTACCCAGCGTAGCCCATCTTTGGCAAACAAACAAAACATAGGCAGTCGCTCTGGGCCGCCGTGCGGCAGTGAAAATATCCCCGTTTGTCTTTAACGTGTATAAATAATATAAAACCTCATTTTGCTTGCATTACAGGAAAACAAACGTTCTTACAAACATATTATACCAAGCTTTCTTTTGCCAGCAATTGATTTGCCAGCAGTTGATCTTTTCAGCAATTGATTTGACTTACTAAACACAAAACACACAAAAAGCTTGAAATCCGAGTCAAAGCATTGTTCAGAAAGTGGTGTTCCTATTGGCTGGCTAATAAAATAGTTTGCCCCGTACAGAAAATTTCACTCAGTTTCTTGCAAAAACGCCAGAAATAAGCGAAGTTGCAAAACATTCCGAACTTCATTTTATTTTACCGTTTAAACCGTTCAAATAGCAGCGAGACATACGAAGAAGGGCCTTAACAGACATATACGATAAAAATTGACTTTGATCACGGAAACAACGCAATTTTGACATAAAATGAAGTACCACTTTACTTTGCTGCCGCTGACTATTCCAAATGCAAAGAATGTTGCTGCTGAGTGAACAACCTACCAAGCTATAATAAGCTGTAGAAAGACGTTCCCAATCCACCCAACAGGTAAAATGCCCTCAGACAACGTTAAATACAGGTACAAAGCAAACGTTCACAAAAAACTGACAGAAGACATTAAAAGTAAAGCACAAGGAGCGAATGTCATGTAAACACATAAAGACGGCACTTAAACACTCCCTACATGCAATTAAAGTTTCAAAGACGTAAAATAAACGTTTCTATATCTCATTTCACATCCTTGTGGTACAACAACACAGAATGAAACAACTCAAATTTATTACGTCACACACCCTAACAACCCATGACGTTTCAAAAGAACGTAAATTATACGTCCAAACATGAAATGCGCGAAGCAAAAACCTAAACGTCCACTGGGCGTTTACAGTTGCATTTTTATTTTTCAATATGAACGAAAAAAAGTAAAAAAAAACACATTCGTACCACATAATTCAGTGTTAAAGCTTAGCACCAAAGTATTGGAGCAAAACAAGCCTATCCCCACACCTTCCCTAACTAATTTGTGCCAAAAAAATAGTGCAATTTTTGTATAATGACATCCTTTCTCACATGAAGTTCAAACAAAAAAAAATAACAATTTTATTTTAAGCCTCGTTTTGTCATAATCAAGACTTCAGTGCCTTGCCTTCATGCACGGACTCGTTTTCATTTAATGAAAACAATAAAGTAGGAGCTGACGCCACAAAAACAGAGCGGCCGAAAAAGTTTCGTTCTACACGCAAAATGTGAACTACTCTAATAATGCTGCTACATAGAGTCACCGCCTTATCGTGTCAACCCCGTAAAAACCATATTTAGCCAGGGGTCGGCCTCGTAAAACATTACATATCCACGGCCAGTGCAGCAGATGCCTTGTGATGATTGAGTTTCAAAACCCAGTGTGTCCCGTAAGTAGCCTGTTTCACCCGTCACCGCTCTTACGCCGTGCACACACCGTTTATTCCAGGGACAGCCACGGCAACACTCCATGTGTACTGACTGTGCAGCAGACACCCGTGGATTATTGATTTTCAAAGCCCACTGTGTCTCGTAAGCAGACTCTTTCACTCGACACGCGGGCGACCCTGCAAGTGCTGCTCTATAGAGCTAGTACACGCCTGTGGTTGCTTTACTTTCTAAGCCCACCGTGTCCCGGAAGAAGCCTCTTTGACTGGAGACGTGTTCGATAGTTTTGGTATTGCTGCCCAGAGCTACCACTCCACCATGGCGACACCGCGATATCGAAAAAAGAGCGGAAATATACCAAGCACAATCGAATGTTAAACTCGCATTTCTAGTGCCTAGAATATGCCACGTGATATAACATTGCGCACCACTTGCTTTTAAACAGTGATACTTGCACGTCATGTACTATATTGCACAGATCTGAGAGCATATCATTTCAAGAGAGAATAACAGCGAACAAACAAACAAACACACAAAGAAAGAAGAAAAACGCATGCAAGTTCTGAAACAGCATGTAGTTTATAACAACATTACAAAATTACTCAAAAAGCTGAACATTTATAAAACCAAATGCATTAAAGTTGTACAAATGACACGGAATTTCTATAAAAAACACATGAAATTTATATCAAAAAGGACTTTATATAAATAGTATGAAATGTATATATTATTAAACTTCTAAAAAAGCTGGAATTTATAAAAAACATGGACTTCATAAAAACAGCATTGAATATGAAGAAATGGCACGGAATGTATGTATAAAAGCATGCATTTAGAAAAGCATGGAACTTATATCACTGGCATGGTACAATGCACATGTTTGTTACTTAAGCGCTTAATCCACCTATTTGTGAATTTCGTACGATTCACATATTTGTTAATTAAGCGCTTATGTGACATGCTTGTGAATTTGGTTTTAGCCACAAGAGAGAGAAAGAAAAAAGGAAAAATAAAGTAAACAAAAGGACCGGGAAGTGATGGTGAGAGAAGGGAATAAAATGACAAGTATGGTTGTTTAACACACACACACACACACACACACACACATACACACACACACACACACACACTTGTCGGCTTTTCTGTCGACTTTTGCAGCCGTCATTTTTTAATAGTACCTTTTTTTTTCTTTTCAACTCTCTCTGTTCTCCTTCCGCCTCTGCCTTCAATTAACGGATGCATTGTAATGACTTACCTTCAAAGCGTAATGTATTTTGCCTTCAGACGGCTTGAGCGCGGGTACAGGCTGCGACACAAACTCCCTTTCTTCCCCTCGTTTTACTTCAGTGAACCAACTCTATCAAACCAACAACACTCACACACACACTCACAGCTGACAGGGAAGTTTGACAGAAAAGCTGACAGCGTGTCGGCTTTTCTGTCGGTCATTTTAGTAATATTCTCCAAATCTTCACCTCCCTCTTACACACACAAATACACACACAAGTGGACAGAGAAGCTGACAGAGAAGTTGGACAGGGAAGCGCACAGCGTGTCGGCTTTTCTGTCGGTCATTTTTTAGTGATTTTCTCCCAATCTTCACCTCCCTCTTACACAAACACATACACACACAAGTCGACAGAGAAGCTGACAGAGAAGTTTGACAGATAAGCTGACAGGGAAGTTTGACAGAGAAGCTGACAGCGTGTCGGCTTTTCTGTCGGTCATTTTTTGTGTTCGATTTTCTCCAAATCTTCACCTCCCTCTTGCACACACACACATGCACAAACAAGTCGACAGAGAAGCTGACAGAGAAGTTGACAGAGAAGCTGACAGAAGCGTGTCGGCTTTTCTGTCGGTCATTTGTTGGGTAGCATTTTCTCTAAATCTTCACCTCGATCTAGTTGTCATTCCATATGGTTACTTTAGGTCCATATCTAAAATATGTACGACAGTAAATGAAGAATTAGAACTATCTCTCGATGCAAGCTCAATTAGGTTAAAGTTTGATAAAATTAAAAGTGCGAAGAGTGTTTCTTGTTTTGAGAGATGATCATGAAATTGTCTTTTCTACTGGATTAGCTGAGATTTTAAGATTTATACTAAGTTAATGGCATAGACAATCTGGCCCTGCTGAACATAAAGCAGACGTGAAGCAGGGATTTTGTACACTTTATGTGTACTGCAGTGTTTTTGAGCCACAAGTTGTTGGAGATTATTATGTTCCTTTGCTACGTTCTGTTCCCATTCAAGGTCATGATCGTGATATTATTATGAAAACTTATGGTGAACCCCATTACGTACCTGTTAACACATCAAAATTTGATACGATAGAAATTAATATTAAGGATGACACAGGTAATAATGTAACATTTCAAACTGGAGAGGTGATCTGTAAACTTCATTTTCGACAAAAAGCATTAAGAAATAATACACAGACGATCCATCTGCATATCGCAACAATTTTCTTTGTCAAGTGGGTGGAGAGTTACCAGGATTCAAAGGAGCGCGAATACAAGATGGAGATGGTGTTGGTTGAATACTTCGAGCATTGGCTCGCAAAGCTATTCCACTGCTTAAGTGTTTACCACTTCAGATTTAAGCCGATAGGTTGAATTTATAATAACTTCATTCAAGTCATTCACAGCGAAGTAAGCACCACAGTTAAATACTAATGCATTCATGATGGCAGTACTTACCCTGTATAAGGTGTCTTCTTGTCTTCGAAGCTTTTATCCACTTCTTTCACCTATTTCTTTAACATTTTCCATTCAGGTACTATCAGCAAAATACCCTTTTTCTTAGAACGGTTTCTTTCAGACCCCTCATCTCTGAGGTACTTGCGAATGTTTAACACTCCTTCATTAATTTATTTTATAATTTTAATGTACTTTCCATTTCCTTTAGAAAGCATTCCCTCCCACGACTGTGGTGACCACAGATATTCCTCCAAATAGGCCTTGTTCAACTAATTGGTTCATGTCAATATCAGTGATTTATTCGAACTTTACCTTCGTCGCTTTAAAACATACTATCCCACGACAGCCCTGGCGCTGTATAATAATGGGCAGGATCCAATTCATACGTATTGAGGCATACTTGACGAAAATTTTCAAACACGTGAGCCAGTAGTAGCACATCTGATTTCAGGTACAGGTCGTGATATTCACCTAATGTGGTACAGTTGAATGCATCCCACACCATCTGCTCGTGAACATAATCCTCATCGCTAATGTCCTCTTCGCTGAGCTGACTGTAAAACTTGCCCTTAGACGGTACCTGCGTTTCAGAGAACTTGAATGGTTCGTCCACGTAATCATAGGGCTACACTCCCTTCCTCAACAACAGATCTTATTTGTCACTATCGTGGATGTGAGAAGTCATGCTGCAGAAGTTATCTTTTCCTCTTGCCGCAAGGTTAGATGCCAGCTTCTGTAGATAGGTACTCATAAACTGAAAGCTCTCTGAAAATTTCAGATTGCTCATAATGAAAGCAATATATTATTCAATTGTGTTGAGAATGCCCATAATTGTTTCCTCTTTGTATTTGCCAATTTTCTTCATGATCAGATGACTGACATAGCCTCGCAAATTGTGGAAAAGCACAGGAATGATAAAATAATCTTTATCCCCCTGCTGATCCTTTCTAAGTCGAAATTGTAAGTTGCGTTCATTGTGCGCTGCTCCACAGTATTTTCCATTGATGTGGTCATGACTTGTCACACAACCTGATCGTAGAGGCTCATATCAAATGTAGCAATCGACAGCGTTCTTGAACTTCTATCGATCCTCACGAGTCATCACCATATCCTTTGGCTGCTCTTAACCACGCACAATACGATCACGCTCGGTGACCATATGGTCTAAACAGACTTTCACAGCACTGGTGCACGTGTGTCGTACCGGCTGACAACCACATAGGCAAAGCTGGTTGGGCGATGATGCGGATACCTATCCCCTTCATGCTTTTACGTGAAACATTCCGAGTCAGCATAAATCACAAAAGGGGAATGATAAACTTTGCGCTCCATGCTTGCCACACACTTCACGATGCTGATCTAAAAGATATTGTCGTATAAACCCGTGAAGACGGTTGAAACAAAAAAAGCTATAGTCTTATGCTTGGTTCGAAAAAACATAAGTCTGCTGAAATTCATGATCAAGCAGTAATGCCTTTTCTTGTCATTGTTAATCAGAAGTAAGGTGATTTCTCTCGCACTGAAGTTTCGACTGAGTTGTATCGGAACAACCGCATCTTGTTCATATTCAAGCACATTGGTAGACACATCATTCTCCTTTTCAAACTTTGGAATGTCGGTAATCAGTCTAGGAAATGTCATGCCTTCTACCTTTAATTGCTTCTCAAATGGATTGTATTGATTCATGCTATATGGGTTGTTCAGAAGAGGGTGAAGGTGAGCCAATACTGGCCATATGAAACACCTGTTGTCTTTATTCTTAATGTTTAACACGGCCATCCTATTCTTCACTTTCTTCGGCAGTGGGATAAAACTGCTTGCTTCCAGAATCGTTGACGTAACTGTATGTACTTCAGTTTAGAGTATATTATCCAGCTCTCAGCCAGAGCCTTGTCTCTCATGCTCTTCAAACTTAGTAAACAATTCCTTCTAGGCTCCTGACAAGTCCTTTTCAATATCAGCTGGATTAAATGCTGCATATGTTGGACTGCTGATAAATGAATTATCCACCTGTTCTGTCATGACAGCTTGTGCATTCGCCGTCATTTTCTTGAAACGAGCATGTAGTACAATGTACCATTTTATTCCATAGTTAAGGTCTCCAACAAATGTGTCTGAATACGGTTCTCTTGCTGTCACATTTCAAGCAGTAAATCCGTTCCATTGCAGGACTCAAACAGTTTTTCCTGCCCGTTTTCGCCAAGACTAGGCCTTCCTTCTCCCGTCGTTTGTCTATTTGCAGCTTTCTCCTCAACAAGCTCTTCGTGAGCACGTTTCACTACATTTTTTATCTCAGCTGGTGTGCATGTATGTGCCTCAGACACATCCATAGATGGAAATTTCACATTGCATTCAAGGCAGAAACTGGTGTGTCTGAACTGGCTGCCATCGTTCTGCCACCTTGTTCCGTCTTTGGTCTCTTTGCTTCTTTCTCCCGAACAAGCTCCTCACGAGCACGTTTCAATACAGTTTTTATCTCAGCTTGTGTGTGTGTGCATGTGCTTCAAACAAATTCCATAAATGGAACTTTTACATTGCATTCAGGACAGAAGACAGGTGTATCCCGTATTGAACTAGCTGCCATTGTTGTCGCATCAATTGCTTGAACTGATATGCTGAAATGGGAACAAGCCAAACCCCCCCCCCCGGCGAAAACCTCCCGGCCCTATCCCCCCGTCAAACCTCTCCCCCCCCCCCCGACTAAAACGCCCCGGCGGCCTAAAACCCCCGACCCAAAACCCCTCGTTCTCAAAGAAAATGTGTAACGATAATTTCTTCATTTATTTTCTGGCACCTCTTTTCGCACTCGTACTAAACATAGCCATTTGCTAGATTTTTTTGCTTTACGTAAAATGTCCTTGGTACAATATCTTTGGTTTCCGTTCCTGCAAACTTACTCCGGAACTTGCAGTCGACGAACTGGAGCTGGTCTCTTTAGGACTTGTCAGTACTGAAGCCATTCAAGTGAATAACACTGGATATATCGCAAGAGAAATTGTAATTTGTAAACTCGACTGATTTCGAAGAGGCATATGAATTGCAACTTTTAATGTGTACACATTCATCAATCGTAAGAGCAATTGCAATTTCGAAAAACTGAGTGCTATCATCAATGGATGTATAAAATTTCTTTTATAATGATGATCAATTCCTTCAGTTGTTAAGAAATTGCAGTTTTAAGCGGCGTGTGATCTCTTCAGTGGGCATTTGAAGTGTAATTAACAACGTGGATGTATCGCAACTACAAACTAGAGCAATATGCATAGCCCACATATTCCCCACAGGCCCCCAATCACTTTAACACGGCCATCAATATTAAATCAAGAGCTGAAACTTTCTAAGTCCAGTTGGTGCATTTTCTTTAGACGAACCTGACCTATTTACAATACTGATCTCTGTTTGTTCCCATAGAATCTACATACCAGGTTTCATTAAAAGCTCGTGAGATATCGTGAATTTTAGTTTTAGTCGGGGGGGGGGCGGGTTAGAGCCGTGGGTGTTTCGGTCGGGGGGGATAGGGCCTAGACTCTGCTGAAATGTGTTTCAGGCACACACAGAGACACACAAAGGCATACATAGACTGACTAGCGTTATTTAGTTAGAGGGGGTGGCCCTTAGAAGGGCCGAAAGTTTTAGTAGTTGGCTATTCACCAACATATCGGGTTCCCACATTGGCATTGGTGCCTGTAGTACTGTTGCATGGTGAACGGCCTTCCGGCACACTTGAAAGGGTGGCGGTTGCAATAAGTCGTGCTTTTGAGTGTAGCGCCACACCACCAGCAGTCTGTGCACTCCGACCCAGGCAACGTCGCTGCAAAATTGTACCACAGGAGGCCGCCACATGTCTTACACTAGAACCGACGCGGTGCGCTGCTGCCTACGGGACAGCTGTGAACCTGCCCCGCATATTATAGCCACACCCAGCACTTGTAACACTCCGTTGTCAGTCTCGCTGGACTGCCGTTTCTCAACACTGTAATATTCTTATCAGTTGAAGCCATTTGTTGGTCGTATTGCAATGTTGTAAATGTGTGTTTTCCTCCTATTTATCTTATTTTAAAAGCACTTTTTTCTGTTGGTGGGGGAGGGGGTGGGCTCAGAAACCAAAAAGTGGTTAGAATTGTCTGAAACGCATAAATGTGCAACAATCTGAAAATGGCCTCGAAGGAGTGGGGGTGTGGGGTTTGACATACCCGATATAATATCATGTAATATGTATACAAAGGTAAATTTCGCTAAGTTGTCCTCTCCTGGGTTGTGGGGGGGGGGGGATTGATGCCACATACCATTATGTATACGAAACTAAATTTTGCTAGTACTAATATATATATATAAACGTGCACAGCCAGCCGCATATATAAAGGTCTTCGCTTCACTGCCGGTACATCCTCACGCTGTTGCCAGATCCTACAATTACCAAATCCTACAGTATGCATTCCGGGTTTTATGAAACGGACTATAACCGTGGGCAGGAGACTTCTAGGCATTAAGGCCGGAAACTTCATGGCAGCATTTCAGAGGCAGTGGCTGCTTGGTTAGGAAGTACCTGCGGCTCTGGAGCAGGAGTACCCGGAATGGATTCAGTACTTCTTATTTCATGATGTTGGCGACTGTATTGACTGCAACACCTTCCTGGGCAATGATCGGGCAATTTCTACCGTGTGCAGTCACCAAATCTGCATCTTTTGTGCATGCCAAAATGCTTACTTAGCAGCTTTACGACACGAATACAGCATGGATTGCATCACATGTGGTGCAGCAACAACGTGTTTCCTGCAAAACGGCCAGCAGATGTCGCAACAACTCACAACGTTGCAGGACTGGCTAATATTCGCCGACTTAACCAGTGAGAAGCTTGAGTCCTGGCTGCCCTTCACAGGGCGGCCTCCCAATATTCTGAATATGGGCTAATCGTGTTATGGTGCTTGTGTATGTGTGAAAAAAAAAAAAACAAAAAAACTAGGGATCGAAGGATCATTCCAACACATCTTTTAAAAATGTAACGCGCGCTCAACTTACAGCCGTCGCAGGAAGAAACGGGGGATGTTCCTCTGTTTCAGAAACCTCGTGGGGGTTCTGGAACACTTTTTCGAACAAAAAAAGTGTTCCAGAACCCCCATTTCTCCTCTACTATCAAAGTTATCACATTCTCGCCCGCGGAGGGGGGTCCAAGGTCAGACAGGGAGGAGGGGGATTCAAGACCAGACCGGGGGAGGGGGAGCGTCCAGAAGACTTGTTTATACTTTGCTAAGAGGTCATTACATATTAGAGAATTACATACACGGAACTGAAATAAGAAAACGCATACAAAGGCCTAGAAGAAGCCTTTATAAACAAATATTGAAAACTTGACAACACAAACAAAGTACTAAAGGTCCCAATCATACACAAAGAACTGAAAGAAGCCGTCACGTAAGGGGTATTATATAGAAAAGGGCCAAAATTTGCAATTAATTTCATGCATCTAATGAAATAAAGTGATTTAAACAGGGAATTTAACACAAAAGTCTAGAAGAGCCTAAATCATGCAATACTCAGAATTAGGCTAGCCTATGCTAATGGTCTACGGAGATATCGTCTAATTTGATATGAATGACTGAAAAAAGTGATCGCATACAAGAGGATATAATATGCAATGGACAGAAAAATGGGTATCATATGTATATATCATATCACATAGGAAATCACAAAACGTGGGCTTCCAATTTACGTCCTATGACATCGTATTATTATTAACTAGTTTGTTATGTGGTATGTGCAGAAGTACATAAGATGTTATTTGCATACGCCTTTGCAATGTGAGTTTATGGCTGGGTGCCCCTCACGACACCCCGCCCTTTTTGTCAACTTGTCGATTTCGTTGTCGTTGTTATTCAAATAAAATGAACAAGTTAACTAACCCCGTTGTGCAAGCCTCACACTAAAGGGGAAATTTGAAGATATTATTTGAGGGAGGTTTCGGGATATCTTATTCCTTCATCTGGATGTGAAATACTGATGTTAAAAATAATGTCACATTTTCATACAAGATTTATTAAGTTATGATTGGATAAAGTATGCTCTTAGATTTAGAATATTAGAATATCGTAAATAACTTAACAAAAAATTAAAAGGAAATTAAATAACATAACACCGTAATAGCAATTGTAGTTTTATAGCAGTTATCTTAGTCTTTGCCAGGCAAGAATGTAAAAAAAGAAATAGAATTTCAGGGGGAGTGTTGGAAGTGACACATGGTGCCATATGTGTTGCTACCCTTGTGCCAAGGACGCTGAGAAAAGAGGGCAGATAATTCTGAGGACAGACCCAATTCACGCGGAAGGCTGATTTTATTAAAAGATAGTAATTCTCTTTCATTGCTTCACATTTCCAACAAAAAGAGAGCTTTTCATTACTGGACACCCACATTTAGTTAAATATGGGTGTCATTTCAAAATCGGCAATCGACGTTAAGTGGCCATTTTAAAAAGGCATGGACACGCATGGTAACCTGTTGGAACGTGAGTGCCTGTTCTCTCCCCAGGGGTCATGGGCACCAGTTTCTGCATGAGTGCCCCTCTCTGCCCCGCCCCGCCTTTTCGGGGTAGAATTTCACTGATGATTTATGACGTCATATTGCTGCGCATAAAAAAATCTTTTGCTTAAATAATGGATTAAATACAATGTTTCAACTATTCGATCACTTTGCGTATACTGGGAGACCAGCTATCTACATAAAATGCACGGCGAGGAGAGCGACACAAAATGCATCAAGAGACGCACAGTAAGAAATGTGACAGTATTTCCAAAGACGGGTAATTATTTACGTTTCAAAAGGGAGGGAGAGAGGGAGGGAGGGAGGGAGGGAGGGAGGGAGGGAGGGAGGGAGGGAGGGAGGGAGGGAGGGAGGGAGGGAGGGAGGGAGGGAGGGAGGGAGGGAGGGAGGGAGGGAGGGAGGGAGGGAGGGAGGGAGGGAGGGAGGGAGGGAGGGGGGGAGGGAGGGAGGGAGGGAGGGAGGGAGGGATGGAGGGAGGTAGGGAGGGAGGGCGGGAGGGAGGGCGGTTAATTTTGTATTTCCATAAATGGGTACGGTTGTACATAAATGTGGTTGAATGACTAAGATTGAGCAATATATGGTTTTGTCTTATTTTGCAATCTTATTTCTACTATTTCCAGTCTTTTTTTCGGTATTTGGATACGTGGATGAGGTGAATTTGAAGATCAAATGACATGATTGGGGAGGGGTAGGGTAGTGTATACTCATTTTCCAACTGTTC
Source organism: Protula sp. h YS-2021 (assembly GCA_949752745.1). Taxonomy (NCBI): domain Eukaryota; kingdom Metazoa; phylum Annelida; class Polychaeta; order Sabellida; family Serpulidae; genus Protula; species Protula sp. h YS-2021. The sequence continues at coordinate 22,944,559 of OX457034.1, read as the reverse complement.
TTCCTCACAAATTTCTCACAAACGAAAGAAGATGCCTACCTATCTGTAATGTGTGGCATTGTTGCAGAACTGACTAAGTATAGGGCTAAGTATACCTCACAAAACCATACGACCGGAGGGAGGTAAGGGGTGGAGGTTGGGACAGATTCTTAAGGCCCTCCCATGGTCAGCAGTCAAACACCGACACCGATTCGTTAAGAGATACGTCTCATACCTGTTCTGGATTAGCTGCCTGGAGATACTGTGCATGAACAACTCTCTCCTTACCTGTAGTTTGATCTCAAATCAAGTAATTCAATGGCCCCGTCTGGGAAATGATTCTGCAGTAAGGTTTCCATTTTAGCACAAGTTTTTGTGACTCACCTGGTTTGGGTGTTTTCTCTAGATAGAAAACCGCATCTCCAACATCAGAATTTGGTAAGTTAGCTTTCTGCCCTAATCTTACCTTGTTTCGTTGACGTGCATCGTAGGTGTGGTTTTGGTCGTCTTTATATGCTATAACGAGCCTTTCCAACATACAAGGTACATATTCTTCACCATGTACTTGAATTTGGGATTAAGTAGAGTATCCATTGGGAGTACTGGGTCTCTACCATAAACCAAGAAATAGGGAGAAAACTGAGTCGTTTCACTGACAGCGGTGGAACCGATGGAACCGTTCGACTTTACGTTTCCCTGCAGAATGGTAAACCGAGCACCGGATGTGCGCGATTTTCAGTCTTCTAAGTAATAGCTCACTCAGAGAGTTCACATACTCAGTTCCGTTGTCACTTAAAATTGCACGAGGGCATGCATGAGTAGGTATGAATCTTTCTAACAAAAGAGAGGCTACAGTTTCTGCACACTTGTCTGGGACCGGATATACTTCTGGCCATCCACTGAAATGATCTACGATGGTAACCACATATTTGATACCCTGAGCAGTTTCTGGGAAAGGACCACTAGTATCTATTCCAACTAACTGGAAAGGTTGTTCCGGTATTGGCATGTCTTGCATGGGGATGCGTGCCTTTCTCATTTGTCTTGATCTACAAAGTCCACAGTTCTTTGTAAAAATTACTGTGTCCCTGTACATGTTATTCCAAAAGAACCTACGCCTAAGCTTATCGTATGTTTTATCTTGTCCGGTGTGACCGCCACCGAATTCAGAAGAGTGGGCTTGTTCTAAAATTTCATGCTGCAATTCTTCCGGAATTACTAGCTGAAGCCTAGAAGTTTGGTCGTTTCGAACAGGTTCCGCTATATGATAAAGAACATTATCTTGTAATAGGTATTCAGAGGATATTTTATCAGTTGTTTTGTTTTCCAAATCTGAAATTATTTCTGAAATTGAGGGATCGTTCTTTTGTAATTTGGAAATTCGATCTAAAAGTGGGTCAGAAACGTCTGTTGTTGCATCTTGCAGATCTTCGTTTTCTGATAGGTTTTCTAAATTTCTTTTGAATTTAATAGGGTTTAATTCTGAATTGTCAATGACGTTGACCTTTGGATCTTCATTTTTGTTGGAGTTTTGGATTCGGGAAAGAAAGTCGGCTGGGACATTTGTCCTTCCGATTTGACATTCTATATCACATCCATATTCCTGAAGCATAACTGCCCATCTCTGCACTCGAGCATTCTTCATTTCCGCTGTGAAAAGAGATTTGAGTGGTTTATGGTCTGTATAAACTGTGAATGGGTTTCCATAAAGGAAGTGCCTTAATGTATTGACTGAAAAGATTATTGCATAGGCTTTTTTTCTATTGTGGGCCACTTTTGTTGCCCACTGGACAGTTGACGGGAAATATATTGTATTATCCTCGGTCCTTCAGGAAATTCTTGAACTAAAACCCCACCTATTGCATAATTTGACGCATCGGTATAAAGCTTGTATGGTTTTCCTATGTGAGGATGTGAAAGAATAGGTGCAGAACACAATAGCCCCTTTAGCTTTTCAAAAGCCTTTTGCCTCTTTTTGTCCCAAACAAACCTCGCATTCTTCTTTGTGAGATCTATAATTGGACCTACCACTTGACTGAAATTTGGAACAAATGACCGATAATAAGAAGCCATTCCAATAAGCGACCTAACCTCCTTGACTGTTTTTGGTGGCTGTAGTTTTTGTATTGCACTTACCTTTTCGGGGTCAGGCTGTATGCCTTCACCTGAGATCACGTATCCTAGGTAGGAGACCTTGCTTTGGAAGAACTTACATTTGGATTGCTTGAGCTTAAACCGTGCATTTTGCAGCTTCTCACATATCTTACCTAAATGCTCCATGTGCTCTTCTGGGGTCTTAGAAAACACTATTATGTCATCCAGGTATGCTATTGCATAGACATTTAGTGCGTCGCCTAATACCTTCACCATTACCTCTTGAAAAGCTGAGGGCGCGGAACTGAGACCAAATAGAAGAACGTTAAACTCGAACCAGCCTTTGTGACATACAAAAGCTGTTTTTGGGGTGTCTTCCGGCTTAAGTTTTAGTTGATAGTAGCCGCTCTTCAAATCTAAGACACTATAGACCGTAGCACCTTGCATAGAAGCTAAAATGTCATTTATATTTGGGAATGGATAGCTATTTTGTACAAGCACTTTGTTAAGCCTCAACGCACATGCGAGGTTGACCTCCATCCTTCCTAGGTACGAACAAGATTAGGGAACTCCATGGGGATTGTGATCATTTGATAATACCTTCCTCTAACAATTCTTCTAAGTGTTTATCGAGTACGGGCCATTGTGTAAATGGGAGTCTATGGGGACGCTGTTTGGTGGGTTCGCTATCACCTGTCTCTAAGGGCACTTCAGTAAGATGTGTTCTCCCTAAATCTGTATCACTTTTGGCAAACAAAGTTTTGTTTTTGGACAAGTAGCTTTTCAAATTTTGATTGAATTTCAGGAGATATTTTGGCATTTGAGGATTCTTAGTCGTCTGTGTCTAAGTCAAAGCCATCTTCATTGTTTGGAGACGAATAAGGGGTGTTTGTTTGATTGACTTGACTGGTTGTATTATTGCTTGCCGTCTTCTGTGATTCATCTCCTTGTGGTTGGATGGTTATGTCTTTGTCTTGAACCGTCTCAATTAGAGCAAACGACTGGCCCTTACCAATTTTGAACCTTTTGCGTGTTTCATTGAAGACGGGAACAATAAGTTTATTACTGCCCTTAACTATCACACGCGGGGCATAAAGCCCTGGCTGTTCCCACAAAACGGATGAATTTTCCAAAGGTGAGACTAAACAGTTCCGTTTTATAGATCCCTTGACACTAAGCTTTATAAAAGCGACAGAGCGTGGTTCAATAAACCCCTTTTGTTTTGTCTTAGCTACTGAGCATCCTTTCGACCCGTCTTCAGTCTTGTATTGTAATACAACTAAATGATTTCCTATTGCTACTGTACGTTTTTTCGAAATCTAATTGAGCCTTGTTTTTCATCAAAAAGTCTCTGCCTAGTATTCCTTCGTGATTTAAGTTTTTTCACAATGTGAACTGTGTGCCTAATTACTTTCTTGCCAAACGGAATTTTTATAACTGCTGTTTTTATAACCTCTAAACAGTGCCCAATGATTCCCTGTAGTTTTACCTGAGGCGCGAATTGTTTAATAATTTGCTTTTTGTCTAATTTTTCGTAAATTTTGCTAGCCAAAAGAGTTCTATCTGCTCCTGTATCCAAAACAAATTTGCAATTTAACTCCCCAAAACTTAAAGGACATATTTTGCTCTCGTTATCTGTGTCACTAGTTCTATTGTCATTGTCTGTGTAATCTGAGTCTGAACCATGGCCTGGTTCCGAAATACCGGTTCTGTTTATATCGGATGTATTTAGTTTAAAGACTTTTGCTGATTGAATTTTCTTGATCGGCACTCTGTTTATGCCGGATCCTTTTGCAGTAAAACAAATGGGTTTGTTATCGGGAGTCCACTCGAATTTGGGTTTTCTGCTGTCTTTACTAGTTTCCCTTTTTTGTCATTTGAGGTTTGGTATTTTGAGTATGGAAAGCAAGGATATCAGCCATTTTAGATCCTAAATCCGTCATTGTTTCGGTTAATTTTTCTAATCTGTAATTTTTTTCTGCCTGCGCTTGGTTAATTTCCATGGGTTCTTCGACCCTGCGCCTAAGTTCGTACGACTTTGTGTCTTGTTGTTCCTTTAGGGCTACTTGCAACGCCTCATCTAAATTTTTGGGTCTATTGCGGATTAATTTCCGTGAAATTACATCACTTTGTACGCCCTCAATTAGAGCGTCCACCAAAACATTTTGGATTAAAGGGTTTTCTAAGTTTTCTGCCTGTCTACGCTTCCTCAGCAAGAGAGAAAATTCTCTCTGAAAAATTCTGGATTGTTTCTCCCTTTCTCTGAGAAATTCGCCTGAACTTTGTCTTGGCAATAAAACTGTCCCCAGTGTCCGAAAATTGGTGCGTTAAAACTTGCTTTAAATTTTGCCATGAAATTCCTGGGTTTAGTGCCGATAAAATCTGCCGATAAAATCTGCTGCTGCTCCCTTTAAGTTTTGTAAGGCAAATGCCTTATAACGGTCGTCCGATGCCTCAACAATAGCCCCAGCTCTTTCTACCTCCCGAAGCCACTCCCTGAATTTGCGTGAATTTTCCCCATCAAATTCCCTAATTTGTTTTACGGCTCCTTGAACCCTTAACTCAAGCTGCAGCGATTTACAGCCATCTTGAAAAATTTTTATGGGATTGATGGAGTCCGGAAGGGGTATGTTTTCGGGATTTTCTTCTGTCATTGCTATTTTAATTTTTTTTGCCATAATTTTAATAATTTTGTGACTAGGAATTCGAAATTTTACCCTACTATAGTTTACTTTTTTGTGTTTTAAATATCCAAGTATTTAGACAAGTTGGTGTAAGGGTGAGCTGAGTGAAAGCAGCACCGGTGCAAGCATTTAGCTGAGCTTGGGCTAGAGGTGGGATTTGGAGGCACTTAGAGATTTTAAGTGCCTTTGGAAGATGAGGTAAATGACACAGTTGGAGTTGGTTGACACCCGTCGATTTAAGTGTTAAGAGCAGATAAAGGACGTGGTTGGGGATTTGTTGCCAGTCAGTTTTAAAGGTTTTTGAAGTTAAGATTGCTTAGAGAAAATACAGTTAGATGTTGGAGTGGGGATGGGGCTCCGGTCGGTTTTAATCGTTTGAAGATGAGATGAGGGACAGAAATGGCTGGAGATGGGGGCACCTGTTAATTTTAAATCTAGGAGAAAATAAGATGTGGCTTTTGGTGGGTTTCACACTTCGATTTTAAATGTTTGGAGAAGTTGGGGTTGGTTTGATGTTGCATCCTTCGATTTTAAGTGTTTAGAAAGATGAGATGAGGTAAGCTTTTCATAGATTGGTTTATCGCGTTCAGCGTTTTTTAAGTGTTTGGACAAATGAAGTGAGGCGTTGATGTGGTGGTTTAGTGATTCCCTTGGATCTTAAGACCTTTGATAAGATTAGGGAAGAGGTGGAGATTGCGCCTTGAGAGGTACTCGTCGATTATAAATGTTTTTAGAGAAGATGAGGTGAAGTGCCGACGTGACATCCGTGAAGTTTTAATTGGTTAGGTAAAATTAGATGAAAGGTAGGGTGCTGTGAGCTGTTTTAAGTTCTTGGAGAAGATAATGTGATTTTGGGTATGAGAGTCGATCAGTCGTATTAGACAAAATATGGCGAGGATAGGAGTTGGGGTGAAGGGACAATTTTCGGGATTTAGACAAGATGAGTTGAGGGACAGGGTTCTGATGGTACCCGTCTGTTTTATTGTTTGTAGAGATAAAGTGAGGGTGTAAGTGTGTATTCAGGGCCATCATTTCCATTATAAGCGTTTAGTCAAAATGAGGTTGGGTGAGAAGTTCTAGGGAAGCGCATGTCTATTTACGTGTATGTAAAAAATGAGGTTAGGGTTTGTAATGAAGCAGTGGCATGTACCCTGGTTTTTAGTGTTTATAGTGAGGTGAGGTATGTGATGTTAAATTTCAGTAACTGGAGAGTGAAAATCAGGGAGTGTTGTAAAACCACCCCTCGACTTTTAGGGCCAATTTTTCATTTCAGATCTAGACCAGGTTTCGGTCAAACCATGTCTGGACCTCTGCGTAACCTGGTTTCAAACTAGGTTTCGAAAAAATCCAATTTCACAACTCAGGTCTAGTCTCGCCCCGGTCTGAAACCTGGTCTGTGGTTTGGGTCTAGACTATTAAATTGCCAAACCACCTAGAGGGTAGGTTTGGCAAAGGTTTCATTATTTATTTCAAGAAAAAAATCAGCGATCTTTTGAATGGTTGTAATAGTTTATCTTTGTGTGTTCATTTTAAAATTCGAGAGCATATATATATAAGTACTTATAAGTTCTAAAATTAAGAACTTGTTTGATTTTTTGGCTTGTGAATGAAACAAAAATGGATGCATAAGAACCGTTAGTTGTTACCTAGCTTTAAGTTTCAATCGTTTATATAAATCTATCAACTGTTCTCCTTTTCCTCTTATTTTCAGATGAACTATTCAATTATTCTTTAATCAGTTGCCAAGTTTTGTTTCTCTTCTAATTACATTTTATGTCGGTTTTTTATTTTCATTAAAATACCAAAATATTATATCCAAAATGTCTAACGACGTCAAGTATAGTCTTGAGAGATCATAAAAATCTATTTGTTATTCTTATAACCCAGCCCGAAACCTTGATAAAAACAAGTAAACCATCGTGAAACCTAGTTTCGCCAAACCTTGTCTAGACTAAACATAGGGGAGTGGAGTCGGACCTGGTCTGAAAACTTGTCTCGCGGTTTAGTAGAGGTCTGTGTTTTCTGAAACCTGGTTCGAGACCAGTCTGAGACCCAGGATGAGAAACTGACCCTAAGTGTTCAGTGAATATGAGTAGCGAGATTGCTTATTTTGCTGTTCTGTTGAGATCTTCGAAAAAAATTAAAAACGTTTATGATATCATATCATTTGAATATTTGAAATAATCCATCTAACGTCTTGAACAAGTAGCCATTAAACATATCAACCCCTACCGGACCCTCTAAGTACGGCAAGAACGGCACACCACACACAAATAAAATATCCTAGCTGATTTAATTTGCCAATTTAATTTGTGACCCGTCTTCTATCTAAAATAGCATCCATATGCAAAATCATTGTCTCCAGGTTTACGATTAAAATTGTTAATATTGATCCAGCCAGGGTTATGAATTCATCCGGCAAGATGTATGTAACAAAAGTATCTTAAAAAACTGATCTTCAACAGAGACTCGATCAAAAATCTGGCAGCTAATTTACAGAAATCAATCAGCGAAATCTATAAACATAGGGCATAGAGAGTTTATCAATAATATTACCCTAGGATGCATTGTGAATAGTAATTAGAAACAATGAATTGTCTTCATTCATTTTTTTTCGTCATTTGAAGGTGGATCCGGCTCCAGCAAAGCTTCCCGATCCGATCGTGGAGCATTGATCACCGCCGGCTCAACCAAGTTCGATGAATATCCCCTCTTGAGGAAAGATCTAGAGATATCAAGGACATTTTTGTCAAACAGATTTACCGTTTAGCAAATAAGTCGAACTCGTAAAAATTGACTGAATGGTATTCCTCGCCTATACGAGGCAGGATGGAATGAAGTACACATAAGATAATTACGTGCATCAGTTGGATTTTTGAAACCGTCGCTATCAAACATCTAAAACATCTAAGAAATGAATTTCTGTAGTACTGTATTCTAAAGTGAACTTTAGAGAGTCAACACATATGTTAAGAAATTCAATGAATGTTAATAAACTTCAGAGGTTAAACGGCCATAAGCCGAAGATGTCAATAAAGCGCCTCTTTACCATCTGTAAATACATAAATGTCTTTATTTGTCATTACCAAATTTGCATAGAAAAGGGTAACTCGAGTCCGTATGGCAGTTTTGAATATTTGCAAAAACATATTCCCAATTCAACTCAAAATCATTGACACTTAACACAAATTTCAGAAGTTTAAGAAGTAACATATGGTTACTGGCCTTGAGGTCGTCTGAACGATGATTGTACAGGAATTTTTCAATTGTTGAAAGGCCAAACTCACTTGGTATGTTGGTATACAACAACATCACATCTAAAGTAAATAGTGTACAGTTTTAGGGGCCTTACCTAGACTTAAGCTTAAACATTTGCATCTTTAATGTAAGACCTAGTCCTACGAACATACGGCCTAAGTAAAAAGTACGCTAAAGCACTAATTCTCTCAGTCGGTGAGTCTACAGCAGAAATAATCGGTCGTCCTGTTTATGAATTTTAAGTAGCAAATATAGCCTAGAAGTCCTATGTTTGAAATTGGTACGTTGCTCATAACAGACAATTTGAAACTTGTCTAGAGGTCGTCGTAGAGGTTTTAATTTTTTACTTTCAAAATATAATTTTAAATACACCATAAGTAATATATTGGAACAAATAGAGTGGCTACCAGAAAGCTAGCTACAAAGGAAAAGAGACCGAGAGAGAGCGAGAGAGAGAGAGAGAGAGAGAGAGAGAGAGAGAGAGAGCAAAAGTAGCAGAGAGACTACCAATAACGTAACTTGAAGCTTCTGCTCTTTAAGACCAGTACACTGGTATTTACAGAGGCACGTAGAGATACAAGTTAGTTCTTCTCGTTGCATCAGTCTCAGAAAATATCTCTTTCTTCATAATGAATTTGATTAATTCTGTCAGAGAAAAAATCATCCATTTAATTTTATCCGATAATTAGTTGTTATTATTCTTTTACAATGACACCCTTTTGCTATAGAGCTATTTTAAATTAACCATTTGCTTTGAGGAATTACTATGTAGCAATATCAAACAGATAACAACTATGCAGCTCTAAAATAATTTGATAAAAGATTTGCAAATATGTACATTTTTTATGTTTTAAACTAAAATCAACTTGGTCAATATGCGCAGCCGTACTCACCTGTCTTCTTGCGTCTCGCGGATCTCAGGAGAAAATCCCGCGAGGCAAAATACCGCTGGATAAAATTCCGCCATTTCTTTATCTTTTTTCAATTTCAACTGTACCAGCGTAACCAGAGTAGGTAATAATGATGTAACTGTAATTATTCTGCAAATCTAGCCGACTGTGGAGGACACTTTTGATTGTTAACTATGTACTGCCTACTCCAGAGAATTACGTAATCTAGATTTATTTGCTTCGGTGATCTGCTCCTGTGTACAAATATTCAAAATTTGTTTGTTTTCGATATCAATTCGGAAAATGGAGTACATTGAATCAAACAAAGGTCAACCAAAACTGCTGCTGCACGAAGGGTTCTTGTACCTCATGAACAAGAATCTAGCAACTGAATATGTTGCATATGAGTGCTAGTGGCGCAAAATGGGCTGCAAGGCTAGAGTTAAAGTGAAAGAAAAATGAGCTAGTACCTTTGTCCTTAGACTAAAACCAGGCACCAGATCCAGGAAGGGCAGAAAAGTTCAAAGTGGCTCGTGGGATGAAACGCAGAGCGCTAGATACTGAAGAAACGCAGCAGCGAATTCTTACAGCTAGTGTTGAAATAATAAGTCAAGGTACACAATCCAAAGATATTTTTATTGTTAAAAAGGAAAATCAAATTTGAAAAGTTAAGTAAAAAACAGCGAACAATATGTAATAATGTGATATATAATTAAATAAAAAAACGTTTTTTTTACATTTCAGAGGGTGCCACAGAATTACCAGTTGTCAGCAACATGAGATGAAACGTTCGCCGTTACAGACAGCAAAACAACCAGCCTAAACCGCTGCCTTAGTGTCGCGCACAATTTGAAATTCCTTCTCGGTACACTAATCTTTAGAACGTTTAATCATGGGAACCTGTAATCATGGGCTAAATAGAGTTGAGAGTGAACATGGAAATTGCAGTTAAGTTGTTTATAGATTATATTGCAATCAATGAATTAATAAAACCTGAAGGTTGAGGTCAAAATAACAATTAAGTTGTACATTACATAGATCATCGTGTAATCAAAAATTGAAACTGAACGCAGAAACTATAATGTCATCATTATAAATAAATATTACAAATTCAGAAAAATAAGGAAAAGGCAGGATTTTGTTCGGCTGTGTTTTATTCTAGGTGGATTTTGTCCCGCGTTATTTTTCTGCGGTATTTTGTCCGGCGGAATTATGTCCCGCTGTTTTTTGTCTTGTTCCCGTGCCTAGCTACACACTACTGAAACTTCATATTTTATGTCACCATTAAGATGTTACTACGCGATAAAGCATCACTCGTCAGTACAAGAATGTCAAATCGGCCTCACTGCTGTCGTTGAACGTGACAAAATCATTTTCACATAATTCACTAGTAAAGAGCAATTGGTGGGCTAGGGTTTGTAGGCTGAAATGTAAACTATATTAAATGAACAAAATCTGAAATCATCCTAACTGCCTCTTTTTTTGCAGAAGGTACATTCTGTAAATCGACTGTCATTCAGCAGATGCCACACACTGCAGATCGTCAACAATTCAGCAGGTGACACACATTGTAAATCGCCTATCATTTAGCAGATGGCACACCCTGTAAATCTTCTAACATTCAGAAGATGGCACATCCTGTAAATCGCCCACCATTCAAATGAGTTGTTTTTAGAGCAAATAATGGAGTAGAAACAACTCGTTTGGATGGCCATGACACCCTGTAGATCATACCCATAGGTGTCAAATGTTGGGTGCGTCACATTAGAGGCTGAAATCAATGAGCTACCATCGTAACTAGCCAGTACCAAGTCAGTACTCGGTGTGGAACCAGTACGTTTCCACGACACATCGGTCACATGAGCTGTGCTGAGATGAGCTATGAATGCCCTTGCACCACCGCCCCGTCCTTTGACAGCCAGGAGAGTTCTGTGTGGCTTGTGCAATAGGCGCCATTTCTCCATCCACATACCACCAGCAATATTCGTCTGCAGAAATGTCTCTGTGATGCCTCTGTAAAGAGCGAAAGGTCTTAAGTATACCATTGTAAAGTACAACATAGTAAAGTGTACCATTATATATTAAACAAATGAAAAGTACATCATTGTAAATGTTTGAATATTTTGATTATACGCAGTAAATTAGAGGGGGGACAAGTAAATTAATTCAGTTCTTCATATTGATTTAATGGTTGTTGTTTAGAAAAATTTGAGATGACATGGTGTTCCGAATCACTGAGCTTAAATAGTTTTTGTGACTGATCTGCATAACTGGATCTTGTTTATATCCTCAGGAATATTAAATTTGCTTGATTTTTTTAGATTATTGTTGATGTTTTCTACGGTGCTGTTCTCAGGTGCTAATCTACTATAATCGTCTTGGTAAAAACCTACTTCACACACACTTGACACAGCCGAATTGTAAGGTAACCTACTGTATTGGTACTGAGAGAGAATCTATCGCACTCGGAGTGGCAGATATACTAGAGCTGGGAGCGAATCCAAAGTACTTTCCTTTCAAAACTCGTGCTTAGAGACTGTCCACAGAACTGATACTGGGAAATATCTACCATGCAAGGGCGGAAAGAAATCTACCGATTGCGTACTGCAAGCTTATTCCTGCTTTTTATAACGACAGTGTAAATTCCATTCTTGTAAAACCTTGTAATATATGATTTAGAATTGTCTATAAAATATAAAAGAACCCCACTGCAAGCAATGTGAATCCAGCTCTCATCATTTATCAAATCATACTTATAGACAAGGCTGTTGATTTGTGATGGCTTGTTATCTACAATGAAGTAAAAATTCACGTATGAGATACTTGTGTCTAGGGTATCAAGGTAACAATAATTCAGCACATAATCAATGACATAACAGTAGCTACATTGTCTGTGAAACCGACACAGGTTCAATTTTGGCATAGTGCCGCGCATTGTAGTAATGATGTGACGTCCACTGTAACCGAAGACATCTACACAAATATCATTATTAAGTCTTGTCGCTCTTGATAACTGAAACTCTTCTATATGAGTTTTGCATACCATTGAGGCAATTCCTAACTCAAAAAGCCCAATTAAAATTAAAAACGCTGCTGATGCATTGAAAACCGGTTCAGTAGAATTTATATTTGTATTCCTTATATTTATTTACACTGTATATAAAACATTTGCAATCTACGACGGAATTCAGTAAATATAGTAGACGAATAAAAGATATTCAGAGCTGGGGTGTATTCATATGCGACTGACATGCTGTACTGCTATCCATGGAACCATTGTTAATTATTGCTAACAATTTCTTCTATCAGTGGAATTGTTTGCCTTATGAAATTAAATCTCGCACTTCCCTACGTACTTATCGAAATGTAACATTACAGGAGCATATGTTAATTTATTTTAGTTAAACATTATAATTAACTTGCAGTAATTTTGGCTAAACCTATCATATACCTTTGTAAATGTAGCAATAGTAATCCAATATATTGTTCAAGAGTTAACCCTTAATAACACAATATGTGCTGTAATCATAAAAGGCAAAGGCAAATAGAGACCTCAGTGTAAAATTTATTACAACTCAGGAGTTCCTATTTTGAATAATAATAACACAATATGTGCTTTAATCGTATAAGGCAAAGGGAAACAGAGACCTCAGTGTAAAATTTATGATTACTCATGAGTTCCTATTTTGAAAATTCATAAATCAACCCTGTGGTAGTATTTCTTGGATTATAGATTGCAACGATCAGTATTTTTGAAAATAAAAGAGTAAATCTGAATTGTGAAAAAGCCATAAAGCTTGATTGTATGGTTAGGCAGATGAATCAAGTTTGGCAAATTCGGTGCAGTTAACTGAGATGTCAGCTTTTGTGAATAAGGTAACGGTTTTTTCCATGATGTATAAAAAAGGTAATGTTTAAACTTATCAAGGTCATGATGCTAATCAACATGCAGAAATTCATTGATTGGTAGGACATTAATCACTTCAGGAAATGCGTGTCCATTCCTAATGGAACTGACTTACATCTAAAAGTTATCGTCTCGTTGTAAAAGAATGCGCATACAACCATGCTAAAGTGATATTTGGCTAAGGGTTATAGAAAGCCAAATACTGCCTCTGGGGGATCCGAACGAAAGCATCAAGCAATGCATTTAAACCTGTTAATTACATCACATTTTCTGCACGATAAAATTACATTTCTGTCATTTTTAGGGAAGTTCGAATTAAAAGAAAGATAAAAGTACAATAGTGTACCTTTCTCAACAACTTTGAAATGGAGTTATTCAACTTAATAAATGAAGTAGAAAAATAGATCATGATGTTCTGAAAAAGTGATGCTGACATTTTGTCTAAGTGATTCCCTTATATAATTTATCTCCAAAACTGAGAATCTGTTTTATCGGCTTCCGAAGACAAAAAGGGAGGTCGTTTAGTGTCATTTGTTCGGTGTTAGCCCTACTAAAGTTTATATTTACACGTAATAACATTCATTTTATGATATAGCAACTCAGATTTATGTACTGATCTGTATACTCATCCACCACTGCAGGTGTGAGGGATAATTTTTCGTTTGAGTCTCAGCTGGAGTGTTATTAATGTTTCTTGTGTCATTATAATCTCTTAGAATTTAGATATGTAAACTTGCTTGTATTTTGTATTCGTCTGCGATGTTTTCTTTCCTCAGTAGTCACACAAGTTAAGCAGCGTTTGCGATGCTGGAAGAACAGGGCGTACGCTTGTATGTATTTCCTTGTTATATGGACGGCTAAAAGACCAGTTTCCTATTTATGCACACTGGTTATCCTAAAATCGTACAATGCAGTTTACAAATAAGCCAACACTTAAATATCAGTTGATCTACCAACTGAGGTGCGTGTTTAAATTAAATATATGCATTTTGTACCCAATGCAATTAAATACAAATTTCAACACAAATGCAGATACCTTAACGTACGCCAAAATAAAATAAATTGGCTTTCTTTTAATTTTAATCTGGCCTCTTGAAGCGTAGGTATCTGAGGTGTATAAGGAGGCACTGAATCATCACTGGCGTTTATATTTCCTCCGAGACCAGCGCATCATTTTGAGTGCTAATAAATATTTAATCCAAGAAAACCCCTTATTTAAATAGCAATTAGGCTCATCTATAAAGCAGAGCTAATAAGTAATAGCAACTCTTTGAAGATGAATATTCTTCATCGAGAGTGCAGCTTGACGAATTTTACGTTCAAAAGTTATGTTTAAATTATAACAAGCAGAGACTGTCAAGTAGCTCCAATAAAGAAATGACAAGAAACTTTTCAATATCTCTCAACATTGAAAACTTCGATGGCACATTTAGGCAAATAGCTATAAGCCAAGGTAACACTGACAAAAGCTTAGGAGGAAATTTTTTTTTATTATCTTACACAACCAAAGTCTTTTTTTGTAATACACAGACGACATACAGCACAGGTAAATATCTAATAGCGTGAAGAGCTCTTTAGCTTTCCAAGGCGTTAGTGTGCGTGTTTATGCTGTCATAGGCGCTAATATGCTTAATGTTTAATTCCGGAACTTGTGGCTTGTGGAAGGTTAATCAACTGGCCGATGTGTGGTTACTTCAGAAGCCCTTCACATGATCCTGCATTCAATATTAAAATATCTAGCCCTATGATATATGCCTAAAACAGAACCGTCGCTTGACTTTAATTCTATTATTAAAATTTAAATGATTAAACACACGGATTTCGAATGATTGAAACTTAACCGCTAAAACCAATAAGAACTGAACTGATGACGTAATTTTTTAATGCAGTCAATATAAAAAATCCAGCCCTATAATATATGCCTAAAACAGAACCGTCACTTGACTTTAATTCTATTTTTAAAAATTAAATGATTAAACACACGGATTTCGAATGATTGAAACATAACCGCTAAAACCAATAAGAACTGAACTGATGACGTAATTTTTAATGCAGTCGAAAAGCGTGAATGTTTGATTGACGAATAAAGTTAATAGGATCTTAACATATAAGCTTCATGAAATTCTTAATATTATTAAGATTCTTTTAGTTTTAAATGATTGAAACTCAGGCGATTAATTTAATTAATATAACTGCCATTAACATTACATTGATTTCAAATGATTGAAACCGATACAGCTAACCGATGAAAAAAATGCCACTGTGATATTTGATATGGGATGGATGGTTCAGTCTTAATATGTTTATGTGAGAATGGATGTATACACTGTTACTTACATACAATATAGTACGTATATAGCATAGTATGTTTACAATATAGTTTGCTGATGGTACATTTTGCTGACAGTACAGTTCTCTATGGTACAGCTAGATCAAATGCTACCAGAATAATTGTTGCTATACCAGCTGTGGTTAAACTGGCTGTCGCTAGATAAATTGTCACGGATTCTTGGCCAAAGCTTACCATTTTAAAATATTATTGGTTCTTTTCTTCTGTTTTCTAGAACAGGAAGATTTCGTGTTCGGGGAAACCTACAAACAGCTCTTTGGTTCGTCTGAATTAAATGCCTACGAATTCGACTGATAAAAACAGAGAAATTTCACCTTAATACTACATTTTTATCAAATAACACTCGAACAGTTCATATGCTGATTTGTGTTTTAAAGAATAGCCGATGATAGAGAAGCAATCGAGCAAAGGTTAGATTAAAGGATTATATCCTTGCCAGGGGCTATAAGTAGGAGGAGAGGTGTAAAGTATATTGCGAAACGTCAATGGAATGAGTTACGTTTAGTGGCAATCACAAATTCCAGGTTTACAAAGTTTTCTGTCTTGCAAGACCTATGGTTGGAAAAACCCTGTATATTGTTGGGGCCAGAATTTAAGACCGAGCATCAGACAAAAGGAATTTTCTGTGGCAAATGAACAGCGGCATGCCGCCACAAGTTCGTCGTCTGACTGGATGGAGAGGGTTCACACGGACACCAAGGAATCCCAGTTTTAATGTGTGTGCACGTCCTCAAAATGTTTCTGACAGTTGCACAAGCACTCAGGAATCAAAAATGTCAAGAAATAACCTCTTTTAAAATGAAAATCGAGAAACACCTCTACACGAGATATGCAAATCCTCAAACGTACGAGACACATTTTTCCTGACATGCCACCTCTCCTACACGAGATTTTTGTCTAACACGACACACTTACCTTGTCATCCTTTTCACGTGAGACACTGTCTTCTACATGAACAGCCCCTTCTCAACTGAGATACCTAACACGAGACACCTCACATTCGACCAACCTATCCAGCTAGATACACTACTCAACCACTCAAGCCTCACCCTAACACACGCGAAATAGACCTCCCACACGAGAACCGCTCCCTCACAATACATCCCCTACCATAGCCGACAACCCCTCCCACACGATACAAGCCCTAACCCACAAGACAACCAACTTCTACCAAATGAAACAACCTTTACCACATGAGAATTACTATTATTATTTTTATTATTATTATTATTATTATTATTATTATTATTATTATTATTATTATTATTATTATTATTATTATTATTATTATTATTATTATTATTATTATTATTATTATTATTATTACGGACGAGTTTGATCTTACATCGCTCTCCCATTTTGTCAAAGGTTAGTTGTAACGTTATTGTTTTAGTGACAAAGATAAGGTCAGTTTTTTCTTGGCCTCTACATATTTTTTCTCAAGGTGAACAGCTATTTGGATGTTAAAGTACGTCATAGATTTATAATTTACAAAGCCAAAATAATGTCTTTACAAGACAACTACAAGGGATATACGTTAAATTAAGTGAATTTGGCAGGCTGGGTGTAGGAATTATGGTGGATAATCTTGTGTGCAATTGGGCCACTATGCGTATCCATCCATTTTAAAACGTGCAAAATTTGAAGCAAAACCAACATTTTTAACGAAACGTGAATACCCTTGTAAATATACCACCCGCCCCAAAAGCTGAGCTTCACAGTTAATTTAGAAAAGTGCTTTTCACTAGTTTGCATATTTGTGAAAACAAGAACAGTTACAAGAAAGGCAAAAAAATCCTGTAAAACAAAAGCACACTATATCATTAGAATTATTATTTAATTTATATCGGTATCTTTCAATAAATTGTAAGATGGTGGCAAGAGAGAAGATTTGAAGCCCCATTCCCTCTGGTAAGGAGCTGAAGCTCCCCGCTACCAGTCTTCTGTGTGACTAAAAAGGTTCCCAATCACTCCAAGTTTCCCAAAGGCGAAGATTTTTCATGTATTTGACCTTTTGAGATTTTAGAAAGTTTCAATAGAAATGACCTCAAATTAATATCTCCAGAGAACAACACAGTTTTATTTATCAGCATTAGGAAGATATCAACTAAACTCCTATCTCTGTCATTGTCTCTTTTTAAACACGAGTCAACAGTAAGTACCAATGAGTTATCAGTTAAACACTATCTGAAATGGCTTTCATTAGGTTTTATCTGAGACAAAGGGGTAATATTACAATCAAAATGCTGTTATTTCACAAATCTCACCACTGCAATTGCACTTGAAGCAACGTAAATCACCGACAACTCGAAATGGGTAGTATTCCTTACGCCAGTTAAAAAGCTATCATTGTCCTGTAAGCAACAAAACAAATGCTCTTAGGGCAAATCTCAGTACTGGAGTTGTATCTAACGTAACCAAGAGCAGACGTGATAAGTGCGGAGAATTACTTTCGTTAAAACAGTGCTGGAAATTTTCATTCAGTGCTAAACGTTTACCACTATAAGGTTTGTTCACTCCACGCTTGGTTGAACAAGGGGTTGTTATTTCAAGCTTCGCATTCCGCGTTTATGGGTGTTTTTTAGTTTATGGGTACACATGGTAACCATTTTGTGAGTGAGTTGTTCCCTGGAGCAATATATTATCTAAGAAGAGCTTGGATCGCGTTCTAATCTGAAGACAGAAGTACATCTGAGTTCAGATACGAAGATATAGATCATCGTCTTGAAAAAAGTTCATTTTCGCCTGTACTGTCTGTTACATGAAAAAATATCCAATCCATCACACAGAAGTGAAGAATTATGGCTCCTATTTTGACTTTCACCGCACTGGTGATGGTGTAGTTTAGTGAACCCTTCTAATCTTGTATCCACGTTATTTTACAGCTTCAGTTTAGAAATCAGACCCAAATGATTAGCCAAGCTTAATATTAATCATATGCTTGACATTGATGGCTGACATTTAAAAAATAAGCATATTTTGAGTAGGTAAATGTGGCTACATAATTACAAAATTTCGCCAAAATTACGTCTTTGCTGCTACTCTTCCATATCCATTTTGTTGTATTTGGAAATGAAAATCTCCTTTTGTATGGGCGAGAGTTAGACAAATCTGATTGATGCATAGCTTGCTCCCATGTCTAAAAGCTGTGTAAAGTTCGCGCTTCTAACTAGGTGTAAAATTGGCGAATGATTTTGTCATATTCTTTTTATTCAGAAAATGAAATTAATATAATGGTCAATTGATATATTGTAACGCGTACTAATCGGAAACAAACCTTCACCACACACATGAAGCTGACAAAATGTATCGTTTGAGCATACATTTAATTCATCGAGATATGGCCTGCAGTGACCTGGAGACTTTTTAATTAATTAACCTTTTAACAATGAAATGTAGCAGTATTATCTATTTCATTTTTTGCAGAGATTACCGAGCATTTTTTATTACAACACTTTGTATACATAATGAATGAATGGGAGAGTACAGTCTCTACTTCAGTGCGTGACGGTCCATGTATGTATGAAGAATGTGATAATATTTGATATCTCTGGTCCCTTGTACCCGACATATCCCTAACTGTAACAGTACACTTGGGACCCTTCGTCCGTACGCATGTACTTTATTGACGGCTCCTAAAGTTTTTAAAGTAGCCAAACAGAAACGCATTGTTGAGAATTAATCGTAACGTTCTATAGAGATGTTCTTTTCTCCTATGTGCTTTGCTAGTTAAAACAATTCGCATTAACAAAACAAAGCTGATAGTTGACACTCTATTGTTATGTATGTCCCATACGGAATAAAGGACTGCAGAATAAAGCCTCACTTATCATACAGTGCAAGGATTTTAAAAGAGAGCCACTTTCATGTAGCATGCACATTGTGCCGCATTTACTATTTTACTCCCGAAGAGGCTGGGGAAGAGATAGTATAGTTGGGGTTACCATGTAGACAATTATCTCTAAAAATACCCTATTTTCAGCCCGGGCAACCATCTTTTAATAAATTAGTTTTTTAACATGTCACTTTTTTTAATTTCTAAATAGTCAGGGATCCTTTTCAGGAACTTTTAATAGCACAGTGCTTTAACTTAATCGGTTTGGAAGCACACATTTTGAACACGTAGTTTGAAAGGAGCACTTTTATCCCATTACTTTTCAAGTGGAGAAGTGGAGAATACTTGATAAGTTCGTTAGGACATATATCAGATTGTCCATCCCTGGTTCTGAGGTTTGAAATCAGCTCGAGTATTGTCTCTTAGATAATTTGTTTAGAGTACCACTTTGGTAATCATAGGCTCCTGGGTTCGAAATCGGTTCGAGAATTCGGGATCACACAAGTTGGCTAGGCAATTATTTTGGTAATCTCAATGTCCCGTTGTTTTTGCAAACAGAGGCCCCAGCTAAGTGAACGCAACAGGTTAGGTCACCAGTGATAGAAATCAAAATTCAATGCCACGAAGTCTTTCAGCCATACTCACACATCATAAATGGGTTCACATATAGCCACTGAAGTGTGTTTATATTTTTTTTATTTAGACTAGACATTACAAAAAATCCCTCTAATTTTCTTCCACTTTTCTGTTTATTGATTTCAAATTTTGAAGATAGTAATTAATAATCATTGGAATAACAATTAACATTGATTTTTAACAATTTAATTTTGAGCAATATAATGTAGAAAATCTCTTAAACTAAAACTGTTATCAAATACTCTTTTGCAGGGATGTTGAGATATGAGATAAGAAGTTAAGCTATATTCTGTTTTTTTAAACATGCATCATCTGTGTCTCTTTTATGGTCTAGAAATGACAGTAGTTAGTTGAAGGATTTCCTGCAACTGTTCGTTTGCGCTGGGCTGAAATGTATGTGGCATTCAGTGTCGTTTTCTGGTCCTTGATTTGGTAAATAAACGCTTAAAAACCCCAAAAAAAACGCAGACGATTGACATCTCTCCCAATTACCTGAGCTAAATGAACACCATGCATGATTTACATAACTTACGGATAATCAAAATTGAAGTCCAAGAAACGTTTTGAACATCTCATCATATTAAGACAATTAGACATTTAGAATCATAGAGCTGTTTATATTTTACATTTTATGCAGGATGTTATTCCTATGATTTTTTCAGTTTTCTATTTCTGTTATTTCAACTTTAAATAATAAATTCTAATTTCTTTCTAATCACCTTTTGTTTGCCTTTAATTATTTTCCCTCAGATATTAAAATATTTTGTAAGCTGTGTATAACCATTTTATTTCTTTTATATGGTCTGAGCAACTGTCAACTGTTACATTTGCTATGGTCTAGGTTTGCTCGCAAGTTGGTGTTTGTTACATAAAACCCACAATTTTCCTGATTTTAGGAGTAATTTCCGTGATTACTGAAATTGGTGAAAAAGCACATGACATTGAGAAAATAATCAATCTTTGACTGCATCAGTATATTGCGTGGCAATTTATAATTTTTCTCCTTTTATCGATCAATGTCACAAACCATAAAAATACAATCTTATTGTTCCATCCAGCTAAGCAGGTCGCAGTCACTTAGACATGCTTTTGTTGCTGTGCTTGTTGTTTTCTTTAAATTATACCAGCTACCTATTATCGAAGCTTTTCAAGAGATGAGCAGGTTCTTTGCCTTTAAACAGAAAACGGTAATCCAATGAGGTAGTTAACATCAGAATATTGGATGTTAGTTAATCAACAGAATGTGGCAACAATATTTAATTGTTGTGATCTTGATGTCGGAGTTCAATAATTTGTTCACTGTTGACAGAACATACAAGCCAACTAAAATATTTTGTGATTTCATTCATATTTTAAAAGGGCTGAAAGCATCTTGCGTTGAAAGTTTTCTTTTCAGTTCTAGCTGATGATATATTTCATGTGGTCAAGAAAAGCCTTCTTTACTAGACCAATTTTGCTGCTGAGTAGCAAAATTTACACTTGTAAGCCAAAAATAATTGTCCTGAAATCTTAAAACGGCGGGTTTCCTCATGGAACTTTGTTACAAAGCAAATTCACGATATCAGTAATATGAAAACTTTTACGAAATATTAAGACCTTCATTATCCTTATGCAACGTTTCAAATAACATTTTCAAAAAATTGTTAGATAAAGTAACTTTCAATAAAAACAGGAATTATAATAAAGTAAAAGTACCAACTCATTAACGTTTACTGTGCTTACAGAGGGGCCGACTGGGAAACTTTCTTTAGCATAGCCTGTGTGGTCGGAAAACAGGATTAAAAATAATAATCTGGGGAAAATGCAACCAACTTAATTTTCAGTCATATTGGTTGAATCTACAGCATAATTTTGATTAATGTATGAAAAAACATAACTATTTTAACGCTCGTTCAAGAACTTTTCAATAGTGATATATAGACAATTTGAACCCACTTTTCACTGTACTTTTAGCTTAGCCAGTGTTCCTTAGGCCAAGCATTCGTCTAAAGCCAGCCGACCTGTGCAGGATACTTAAGTCACTACAACTTTACTCATGCTGGCATAGCGTTCAACAGAGGCATTGTGGTGACAGTGTGAGACATATAATAGAGCGCCAGCATATTTGCAAATTATATTTTTATATCTCATGTTTATTTTTGCTCAGAAACAGGACAATTGAAAATGATGTCATCCTGAGGTCAAAATATGGGTCTAGGCATGGAATTAGTCTCGTCACAACAGTTTACGAGATATTTAGCTTTGAAATAGCAATGAGGGCATCAGATGAAGATGGTGGCGTCATAGACCAACCACTTTTCATCTGAATCAAGATTAACTAGTCAACTATAGCCGTGCTAAGTATCATTACGAATGCCGTAGCCATTTCGAAGGTTACATTATATAGCCCCTTTTGCTTGATATCTGTGCTCTGCGGAGGAAGGAGTGATATCAAAATTGCACCAGAATCCCACAATCCCACAATCTGATCAACCAATACTTTTTGCTTATATGTTATATATTACATTTCCAAATTGTTATCAACAGGCTTTTGGACAAAAAGAAGGTTTTAGAATAGCTCACATATTAACTAGTATTTTCTTTTGCTTTTATCCAATGATCATGGAGAAGTCTCTTTCTCTTTAACCAATGAACATTTTCCAATGGGGGTTCACACTTTAGCTGTTATCTGCTAGATTAAAAGACACTTTACTACTCTTACGCGCTGAACCATTTAGTCTAGCTTCCTCAACCTGCTCGGAGGTAGTCTCACAAAACTGTGACAATGACCTCATAAAGGACGCCGTAGAGGGGCAGACAAGTATGGTCTCGTCCGGCAGTTTCCCTGAGTTCGTAGACGCCTTGTCTGAGGTGCTGGACATTATGCCAACAGACTCGTCGCTGATCTTGCAGCCTTGTTTATACGACGGTCTTCTCGGCATGACGAACGATGAGTAGACGAATCCATGAAGCGATGTCCAATCGACGAGCGCCGTAGTTTATTCACAAACTTAAGCAGCTGCAAACTTTTGCGTTTCTCATAGTATGTGTTGTTTTCACAACTGTCGTCTTTTAGCGCTTGGAAGATCAAGAAGGGGTGTGCTTCAAATACTTCTGTCTTACTACTGGCTACCCCGTATTACACCATCGCTGTAAATGTTTGTACTGAGCAAATGTATAAATTAAAGAGAGATACACGCAAGGAACGTATAAAGATAAGTCTGTATTTTAAAGGTAAGATTACAGTCCTTCCAGATTTGTGATTGCTGCATAAAACGAATGATTATTTTAATTAATTTGGTTGTTTATAGATTCAATTACAAATCTACAAATCTTTACAAGTAAAAATATAAATGTTTACCAATTCTTATGCGAATGTTTACAAATTCAAATACAAATGCTTACAAACTGAATCAAACAAGAAGCGTTTTAAACTCCAAGATAACTAAATGCATAACAAGAACTAACACATCATTATAATATTTACATAAGGCGGCCTACTCCTGGGGACAGTGTCGCTGAATATCCCCTGAGGCAGCGTCTGCCATTTGCAATATTTTCAAGAAGTCTTTACTATATAAATAAATGGGGATGGGAAGTTGCACAAAACCATGACGTTATAATTATGAATGATATAAAGCTACTCCTTGCCTCCGTGCTACCCCACCATCCCAACTGAGTAGCTACTAGGTACGCCCTGACTGTTCTATTAACTTGTGCCGCTACCTGTATCCCCTGACTGTTTTCTGCACCTGTGCTTTGCACCTCATGACTGTTTTGTTTTCCTCTATCATGCAATCGTACAGTCCTACTGGTTTGTTTTATGACAATATACTTTCGTAAGCCCCCGACGGATTTGCCTACCGATGCCGCTCCTATTCCAACCTGATTGTTTTGTTTACCTTTGCGGGGCCACGTTATCACTGTTTTCTTTGCTGTTTATCACTGTTTATCATGACTGTATCGTTTCTGTTTGCATAACACCTCTCACTGTTGCAGCGCCTCCTTATTCTCTGACACTTTGTGTTTACCTGTGCCGCACAAGCTTGACTCTTATATTTATTTGAACTGTTAACAACTAACATTTTACTTACCTGTGTCTAGCCTTGTACTCCCTGACTGTTCATTATCTTTGCCCTTTCCTATAGTTGCCCCTTCTTGACTGCGTTATATAGTTGTGCCGTTGTCTGTACTTCTTTGTATCCCCTCTTCATCCACCCCTGACTGTTTTTGTTTATCAGGGCCTGATACCTCCGTACCCACTTCCCCGACTATTTTGTTTACCTGTACCACTGGACGAGTCATCGTTGATGATAATAGTGGGCGTTTTGGCGGCAGCTATTGTCGCTATTGTCCTCACTTTCTTCTTAGTATAACAATGCATATATACGTAATGGAAAAACGCATACAATACAAGTACGCAACAAGCTCCTATTAAAAATGGCGGCATGAGAACAAACTTGGCTGTTTTCTCAGGATGCGAGGTCCTTGGCCTTAAAGGGAAATGCGGGTATCTCACCTACAATTGACATTTCCTTCATACTTTCACAGTTTAATGCTTTGAGGGTATACATTCAAAAATTAAAAAGAAAAAGGGGGGTCACCGATGTTATAAGAGAAATAAAGACACTGAAAGGTAGCGTACTTTTACTATAGAAACCATTTGGAAAACCAAGAAATTTCAATCAAAATGCAAAATTCACACATAATCACAATTGACAATTGCCTGATTTTTTTCTTCTTCGAAGAACACGTCGTACGAAATGTTTTAAGCAAATAAAAAATATATGTCACCGTATCAATAAGAGAATTATACAATCTTTTTGATAAAATCCCATTGACTCAATAGATAAATGGTGAAAACAGTGTAATATGATTTTAGTGAACAATATATCAACACAGGCCCTTCCAGGAACAAAATATCAATACAGACCATTTCTGAACACTACCCTGTTTGTCTTTGAAAAAAAATCGATCTAGACGGATTTAGTAGTTATTTATACTGTGTAAGCATGGATACAAACTCAACAAGAATCAATGTAATGCGCATTTCGGTCGCTAGATGGCGCAGTGATACCCGCATTTCCCTTTAATGAGTTGCCATTTTAATTTGATTACTGGTGTCATTGTTATTTTGGTTCTCTAACTTATTTGGATTCACTTTTGCTTTGTCATGTGATTGGCAGTTTGTGACGTCACAAAACGGACAGAGTGAACACATGGTGAGAACAATACATTTATTCATCTGCTGGTGCATTGCAGTATTGCAAAACATTTTCCACGTTTTTTTTTTTGGAACACGTTACTAATATTTGTGCCCAAAACATCAATCCAAATACTTGCTTATAAGCTGTTCTAGAATGACGCTTGAGTAATATTGAGGATATTTTAAAATATATAGTTAGTTTGAGAAACTTATGCGATGAAGCGGAATTCGAAAGAAAAATATTTCTAGTAGAAATTTGCATGTTGGTAAGTAACACTTGTTTGGTATTCCGACGACATATAATGTACAATTTTCTTTTAATTTTAATCACTTACTCCACATTTTCTAACATAATTTTTCGGTTATTTTGAGTATTTCCAACTTTTTCAATATATGTAGCTACCGGCACTTTTATTTGTATACTTTTTTATTTACCTTTCAATGTAGCTTGCATTTTATTGTATCCCTTTATTTCCGTTCTATCCCAGTAATCTATTCCCTGATAGAAAAGTCGATTCGCAGTTTCATCTGTATTTAATTCTATTCATGAATAAATAGGTCGATTTTCAGTCTCCCACTTTACAACGTACAAAGAAGTACAACTTAACTTCAATTACGTCAAAATAAAAACGACTTCTAAACGCATTAATGGAAAATCGACAGCCACTGGAACATCAGGTCCTGTAAAAACCAGCAGAAAACTTATTGATTATCGATACATTTTTATATATCCCCAGTTGTGTGTCGATTCTTTTCTTATTGATTGCAACTTTTATTTGATGGATTGCTTATTGCCATAAGCTTCTAGGCAATTAAAAGCTGAACTAGTCAGCCTATTTGCAGTTCTTGAAACGAAGCTGTTTGCTTAAGCAGCACGATTGCAGTTGTTTTGGGGAACGCTTATGAATCAATTAGTTAAAACCAACTTGTAAGACAATAATATGTGCAACTGCAAGGAAAACTTAATGATTTTAGTTTTACTAATATTTTGGACCTCTTTTCACAATGAATATCATTATTAGTAATAACAAAAATGAAAATAAAAATGACAAAAATAATAATACAATAATAATGTAAATAATAGTGATATTAATGATGGTGATTATTATTAGTTTTTATTATTATTATTAGTTTTCTTTTGCGTATAGGGGTAGAAAAATACACGTGTTACAATTTCACAATTGTAGTAAAAGTTAAAAACTAATTGTATTTTTTAATATTTAACATTTAATTATTAATTAAATCTCTTACGCAGTGCATTTTGCAACATGGCACAGTGTTACAGAAAACAACCATATGTTACCAAGAAGCTATCCATTCTATCATTAACGACATGCCACTGCTGCTGGCATCTTTTATAAACATTTCCATAAGAGTTTTAAATAACCTGCGCTATTTACCGCCAGTAAAACTCAATACAGTCTGGGTTTTATAACTGTGTGTCAATTGAAAACACTGTTCTTCAAATAATACATTCTATTCAGGCTATTTGTTTTACAATCACAGATGTTACCTCTCTAAGTAAAAACTCGTCCGCTGACCTTATAGGTCTTTATATTTCTACTAAAAGGATCATTAGTTTTTGTGAATGATACAACTTTGCAATAGATAAATTATAGAGGCAGGGTGCGTGAGTCCGCTGTGAAGCAAAATTCTGCAGAAGCAACGAGACACGTGCATTTTGAATTTTGTTATCGCTATGTTATATACAGGTGAATAGTCCATACACCATTATAATAAAAATGCAAATCTATAAACCTATACTCTGCTCATCTATTTAAGGTTTTTACACAGTAATTCCAGACATTGAAATCTTTCCTACATAATAGTGACTTTAGTCCTTGGTTTAGCAACAGAGCTATTTAATGGTTTATCATACGTTTCAATAGATTTGGCACTTGTAAACTGCTCCGGAAAAGTATGGCCTGCTATAATTGTGAAATGTTTTTTTTCACCTTTCACCGTTGACGAAGGAGGTTCAACTTCCATAATTATCCCTGCCCTAGTCTGCAATAACGTAACCAAGGGGATGGTTCAGTGATGCAACCTTCCCCCTAAATCATCATTGCTTATGGTCACAGTGACGTATCCAAACGGATGGTTTAGGGGTGCAACCCCTCTCTCGAATCATTATTATTGACTGTTTTTTTATAATGCGCTTATTTAGTATTGCACATGTTTATGTCTGTAGTAAGGTATCAAAAGGAATGGCTAACAGGTCCAACCCTCACCCCCTCAAATCATATTGGCCTATGTTTGCAGTTACGTATCCAAGGAGATGGTTCAGGGATTGTTACATCCCTTATCCAACCCAACCATAATTTTTAAAAATTGACTGTTAAGCTTACTATTTTGGTTGTTTTTTTTTTGTCAAGTTGAACTTTCCTTCTCCCTTTCGCCTTCTTCCTTGAACAAGTGTCTTCCACTATGACTAAATATACCATTAATTTAATCGGCTTAAGGGATGTCAAACATAAAGCTATCCAAATACTCGATGTTAAGTGAAATTTTTAGATGGACGCACTATTATTAAAAACACGTCAAACAAACCTGGATGTATAGATGGGTCTTAGAAGGATGCACTGTTATTTATTCAGAAAGAAAAGAAACCATTTTCAAAGGATCTTGCAAATATTTTAGCAGCCATAACACAAGGTCAGTAACCTTAAATTCACTGTCACCAGAAGTTACATCTCTTATAGTTTTTGAGACAAAATGCAACTTAAGGCTTTTAACCCGAAAGTGAACTTGAGGTAAAGGTCAACGAAATTTGCTAAATAACCGTCCTAAAGCAGGTGGAGGTCCTGAGTCCAGTGCGATTTTTTTCTGGTTGGTCTTATCAAGCACACAAATTACACTTACTTTGGGAGAGCAGTTATTCTTTATCCTCAAAAAACAATGTGAAACACGCCTCTTCAAAAGAATAACAACAATTTGTAATCGTATATGTCAAGTGAATGAGTTTGCAACCGTAAAAAGGAAAAAAGTCACTAGTTTGTTCTCTTTGTCACGAAAAGCACACTGTCAGCTGCTTATGAAAAGCTACGTAGGTACAATTCAGCGGCCTCAGTAAAAGCAGCATCGCAGAGAGCAGTAGCTGAGAGTAAGCCTTCCAGTATCGTCCAGTCACAAGCGAGTATGCCCTATGCTTGCGCATTCGCTCACAGACAGTAATGCTCTGCCAAGGATGACCGTGAAGACTAAATTATTCGGGACGGGCATTTTGTGTACGATTTGGGGATAAGGGTTTGACGTTTTCAAGGCACTGGGTGGTTAAAAGTTATGCTTAACGGTCAATTCATATACAACGAAGCTGTCTGCATATTGTGTATCAAAATCCTGCTTTAAAGAAAAAAAGAGATACTTTAAGTACTTTAAGCCCACATTCCACACCGAGTAAAAACAAATACGTTTGAAAAGTTCACTTTCCAAGCGTTAATTATCAAAACCTATTCTTCTTAAGCAGAGAAGCTATACGCCTACATATTGGTTGCCATGGATGTCCATGGCTTTTTAAAACTAAATCTGATGTCTAGCGTTATAATTAACTTCATCTCCGCGCTTTTTTTACCAGCATGGTAACACACATAGTATCAAGTGCGATCTTTGCGCTTCCTATGTTTCTTCAACTGATACATTACACACAAGCCTGTCGGTAACAGGCTTTTACCTAACAAGTACTTGAAGCAAACATTCTAATGCATTCAACCTTCTATAGCAAATTACTAAACTTAGTTTCATGCGCCAAAATTCCCTATAAAAACAAGTAGTTTATAACTCTAAAGCCGGCTTGAAACTAAATGCTGTAGTAACTTAAATATGTTTAATGTTTGTATATTTAATATTGTGTATTTTCGTTTGGAATTTTTCTTTCAATAACCCGAACAACGGCTGCTAGTGATTTCAATGAAACCAAAACAAATCATGCTCAAATCACAATAAAGATTACAATAAAACTACACGAAAATAATAATAAAATCTGCAATCAAACCAATACCCCTACAATAATAGTCACATCAGAACCACAATAAAATCCATGATAAAATCCACAATAGAAACGACAACAGAAACCTTAATAGAAACCACATTAAATTCACAATAAAATCCAATGTAAATTATGCAATAAACTACACTGAAGGCCTCACTGAACTACAATAAACCTCACAAATAAACTCCACATGTAAATCCATTAAATCAAGATTAAATCTTCAATAAAATTACAATGACATCTATAACAAAATTCATAAGCAAATCATATTTGCATACACAATAAAATCCATAAGTAAACAAAATGAAAGATAATGTTACTGATAATGGAAATTTCAGTCATATTTTTATAGCTTAAGATGCATTTTCAAATTAAAGGCATCAAAATCACAAGTAAATATTTTCTTTTGCATGTGTTTTCTTCCAATAGTTTACGCAACTAATTGCTTAATGAAAACCACAGTAACGTATTTCGGGCAATCCAAGACAGGTATATGGAAGCCATATATGTAAGCCTTGTGGAACATCCATTGTGCTCTTTCAACACTGGTCAAGTAGCTTAAACAGTAAAATCAGTTCAGTTCTGGTGTTTCACATCAACTGACGGTCCTTTCTTAGCGTCGGTATTTTAGCTTGGACAACAGGGCTTAAGTACAAACGATACTTAACTGTGAGGCAACAGGGAGTTTATATTACTATCAGAAAGATATTGTCTTAACTTTTGGGTCTGATATTGCTTCTCAGGAAACATATGAAAGGTTTAGGTTTGAATATCCTATCAAGTAAACTCTTTAATCTGATACAGTGTCCTTAACGTAACAAGAGTCCATTTTGAGATAAATACGTTCTGAACCCAAGTCTCTGCAGTTTAACTGCTCTTAAGTAACAATGCAAATTGGTCAGTTTTCTTAAGTATTTTGGAAAGTAGTAATGCAGCAGCTGTCCTTTCTTAGTACAGTGTCTGGACAAAAAGCAGTCTGCTGATACGAAAAGTCCTTATCTATGTTTTATGCTGTCTCTTTTCAATGATAACGTCCATGTAAGTAACGAATTGCTCAAAGACGTGTTTCCCTGGTTTTTTATTTATGTTTTATTCTATTTTAAAATGTTCCTAAAATGACCTTAAGCCAAATTAGGGGCGTTGTGGAGAATAGGGTGGGGTGGAAAAATTACCCCCTTTGGTTGTATTTGATGGTTATGTTCTATTAGTGAGATTTCTTCTTTCAGCTCTACGCAGTGATCAGTTTAAAATGTACGAACGATAAGTCGATGGTGTGTGGGGTTGGGAGATCTGGGCGTTGGGTAGACGGGGATGGAAAAATCACTCCCTCTGTTTGTATTTCATAGTTATGTGTCTTCGGCGAGATTACTTATTTTAGTTCTACTCAGTAGTCAGCTTAAAATGAACACAATCTAGTGATCTTATAAACAAAGCCAAGATTATGTTTTCGAAATACCCAGTTATTGGAGATCTTTGTGAGAAATATTTAATAAACGCACAAAAACTACTCCCTTGTTTATGGATACCTCTCTGCTTAGCATCGAATCCGCAACTCTCAACACAAGTTATAACCACCTGCCCTAAGACCCACCACCTCCTACAACCACTACGGGTTTCAGTTAGTTTTATGCACTCTATCCAAATGAAAAAGGACAGTATTGCCCCAGCCGGGCCCCAGCCTCATCCTCTCACTTGCGGTTGCCATTTTGTTTTCTACATTGTTTCCGTAAATCTATTTTTCCTTTCATGGATGCCCTTCTGGCAGGCATTGTATCGAGCTCAGTGCGATCACACAACACTACTAACTTTCCATTCATTTAACTATTATTAACGTTAAGCAGCGTTTTTGTGATGTAAGGTCAATGCGTGTTGTTTATAACAACAAGCAAGAGGCTATGTTTAGTATCTTTCCTGCGTCATCCACTAGACTGGAGTTCATTGGCACATCCTTTAGTCCTCCGACAGTTTTTCTTTTTCTTATAATTTTTACCAGAAATACTGAGCACTTCCGAGGCAACTGTTGTGGAAAGCATAGACGGATTAGAATAGTTATTTCAAAAAGACCAGACTTGACTGGAAAGCCTGGCCGTGAACCGGTTAAGAGTAATTTGATTGCCCTTAATGAATCAAGCCCAAGTTTACCTAGCATTACAAACCTTGGGCTTATTAATGCACGATATGTAAAGTCAAAATCTGCTCTTTTGATCGACTCAGTACTACTAGATATTAAAACCATAACAGAAACCTGGCTCTCACACGATTTCTATGTCAAGGATATCACACAATTAGAATATACTTGTCTACATAACGAACACCAGAAAGGAGATCGTTTTATTATACCCGGGCATTTCAACATTCACATAGACAATTCTGATGACAGGTTTGCAGCAAAATTTTTAATGCGCCTTCCATGTTATCCCTCAAGCAACATGACCGTCAATTTATACACGCTGGTCACATTCTAGATTTAGTTATCACTCAAGAAAATGACAGCCTTATTCAGCGAGAGCCCACAGAACATGGACTAATATCGGACCAATTTTAATCAAATGCGATTTGGATGATACGCTAAGCAAGTGTGAATCTTCTGTTATGACCTATCGAATGATCAGTGCTATAAACATTGAACTGTTCCAGTCGGATCTTGTCCAGTCAAGTTTATATAACTGTGATCGAACTTTAGAAACTGTAGACACTCTGGTCGATTCGTATCACCAGACTCTCCGAGATATCTTTAATAACACGCCAAGAAAAAAGACACTATGTATCATATATTATAAATATGTCCCTCAGGTAATGAATTTCGTACGATTCTTTGTTAACTTGGCCGGTTAGAGCGATAATTTAGGTCCCGGTTTAAATCCGTCCATGGGTTGTCATGTTTATTGATCCTCACTCGCTCTACTGGCATGTTCAAATGTATAATTTTATTTTTGAAATGTTTCAATATTATTATTTTTGCACCCACAGTTTACACACAGTCTAAAGTCAAAAGACACCAAAGAGTCGAACAAAGCAATGTTACCAATGCTACTGATTATCAAAAAAAACTCATATCTTTTAAATTATTAGTTGCAAAGTTATCAATTTAAGTGGGTAACGGTTAGTCTATTTGGCTAGAGCGTTAGCCAACTAATGCCATGGTTCCATGTTCAAAAACGCCAGCAATTGTAAGCAGTTGATTGATCCTGATTCCGATTGCTTCAGATAGTTCAATCACTATTACAGATATCTCATTCAAAATTATCGCCCAATTAGCAATTGTGCATTACGTTTGAAAAAAAATATAAAAATACTCTGCTAAGTTCTTTAGATACTCCAGATATTCAAAAAAGGAAGTTTTTATATTTAAAATCGACCATACCCTACATCTCTCCCTCTGAAAAAGATCTGCTTACCCTTGTAGGTAGTCTGTATTTATACACAGATTTCATACAAACTGGTGCATGTACAATGCAGCGCCATACCGCGTTTCATAAAATACAACATTATACTGCACTGTGCAAAACAAAACTCAAAACTGAGCTTGAAATGAAGATAAAAATAAAGCTTTGTTAACTAAGCACTTTACGCCTACTGACTATCTATTGACTACATTTTGCATTTATTAATTATTCTTTGATGAGTTAATGCTAGGATAATAAACGCGCTAGTTAAATGAATCCAGTTAAAATGCGGTTAATTGTCAGATGTATTTCGTGCGAAGTCTTACTCCGAGTAAAAGTCACGACTGGTAAAAAAATGCTTCGAAGCACAACATAGAAATAACTGGGCTAAGTAGAGTGTAACGTCAAGGAAGGCAACCATGAATAGATATGACGTCAATGAGGAGAAATAGAAGTGTCATCATAGCAACCTCGCATATCTTGTTCTATTTGTTTCACATTTGTTCACCATAGAAAAAAAAGCAGGATAAACGTAGCAAAAAAACTTTACTTATAATAAATCTTATACTAAAGAAAAGAGTGCTTGAAAAGCAGACGATACCGACAGTATATTTGGGGTGGCGAGTGTTGCAAAGGCGGAAGAGACGACGCCGTCGTATATGCGTTATTCTATGCGTAAATCAAAGCCTATCTCTGGAGGAGGAGAGGCGTATTGTTTAATTTTGATTCTTAGCCTAAGGGGATTT
This sequence comes from Protula sp. h YS-2021, assembly GCA_949752745.1. Lineage (NCBI taxonomy): Eukaryota > Metazoa > Annelida > Polychaeta > Sabellida > Serpulidae > Protula > Protula sp. h YS-2021. Next base: position 22,911,621 of record OX457034.1, on the reverse strand, counting down.
GTAATTGAAAATTTAGCGACAATTAGTTTTCATGAATGAATGGCAGTACAAAACAGGAACATTGGCAAAAGTAACAGAAATATATTCACAAGTAAGTGTAAAGGAGAATAGTTTTTGAAAGCTCATATGATAGTTTATTAAATTTGAAAGTGGTTTTGTTGAAAAGAAGTAAGAATTTGGTTACATTGCTCTATCCTTTCTTTATAATTAAGCTGATTAAAATTTGTTTTCGAAACGAAACATCCATTGAAGGATTAGGTAATTAGGGTAACCTTGCTGTAGTGTTACCCGTACTGTTGCGTGTCTTGATAAAGACTAATTTCGTGTGTGACTCTGAACTGAGAGTAATAAAATGAAACTAGGATTTTGTTACATGGGGATTTCATACAGAGGGAGCTGCCACCTGGTGAGTTTCTAACTAGGATGTTTGCCACTGGAAGAGTTGCCAAGGCTTATAAACTGATTTTTTTAGCATTTATTTACATAAAACGCAATGTGCTAAATGATCAACATTTCAATTTCATCGTTTCGTCACCTCTTTATTACATGACTTATTACACCACAGTGAAGTTTGAATAATAATTTCAATTTTAATTTCTGATTTGAAATACTAAAACTAAACCATCTCTATGTAAGTAAGAACATACTACAGATCCATGGCTGGTTTATAACCATCAATTATTACATTTTCAAATGACATTCATTGAATCACTAAATTACTTTTGTCTATTAATCGACAATTTCATGTTGCGGAGATGTTAATTAATGGATAATGGTTAACAGAATGTTCAATCACTATTGCAAGAGATTCAAAGCTTTCAATCAATAGTTCAGGCACACATTTTAAATTCACATGCCTTCCGATGTGAGTGACTGTGAATGGGAGTTTTCTCTCTTGTTCATTTAAATTTGCTTTTATTTGTGTGACTTAAGAACTTTTCTTTTCTCGAGTTTATTCATTTGGGTTATTTTCAAATTACTAATATGTATGAGACATGCTTCTCTTTATTTTCAGTCTATGGTTAAATTGAATGGTCGATATATTTTATATTACACCATTATTTTATATTATAAGCTTTCCCAAGGATGAGGTGCTGAGGATGAACAATAGAGAAAATCGTCAACGTAGTTTTCGGTGTATCAAAAAATTTCTTCTAGAGTCCTTATTGATTTAGGCGTTATGGTTGTGATAGTGTTAAATATTTAATTATTTAATTATTATTTATTTAAATAAATTGTCCTAATGTGTGATATTGGGTTAAGTGAAATAAGAGAAATTCAAGGAAGATGATATATGTTACATATTTTACAGTAGCCGATCGTGTTTCATGATTCTGACGAAAGAGCTGTAATTTGTAGTGGGTATGGTCGGTAAATGCGCGTAGTATCGAAATCCTCTTGTTACACACTACTGAAATTGTGTGCATGATATAACCAGAGGAATGCCAAAAATATCTTATGTCGTAGAGAAAATATTTTCCCAAAAAATCATGAAATATACATAAAATCACAGTCTTGTTAGAATCGAACAGTCGCCTTTCAATACGTACTGTCCTAGGTTACCTATATCATCAAATTGTACTCACCTATATCATCTTTAACTCTATCCTGTGTAAGCAACCACCCATTGACATACAATTAAGATTGGTAATTCGCAGGCCGGTCACAACCGTCCAAACTACCGCGATAGGGGAGGAACGAGGAGGTCTAATCAACAAACGCTTGTGAAGAAGGCTCATAAAACAGTCACATGAGCTCGAAGACAGGGGTTTCATCAGCGAACGCCATAAGACGTATGTTTGCAAATATCATCACAACACTAATGAGGAGGCGTCCAAACGCCATCATAGCATACCTGCCTCATTGGCACCTCCCAGTTTTTAGTGATCTTATGTGCATAAAGGAAATTTCTTGCGTCGTTTTATTTCATTCTCAGCATATGTCAAGTACACTTAAAAGGAAAAACAGTATTACATATTTTACCCAGCGCCAGGTTAATATATATAAACCAGTATCAGGGGGATCAAAAATTTAGGGAGATTAAAAGTAGGTTTCCTTAATTCTTAGCGTGGGTAAACGTTATGAAACTAGATAGCAAACCAAAAATGGTTCTATAGCATAGTGAATGTAATATATTTGTTTTAAAATTTAATTTCTTTGTTGCCACTTCATAGCAAAATTTTAATTTGATCCTAAACTTTGTGTCGTGTATAAACACAGCTGCCAAAAATCAGCTTTAAGGGGATCCGTTTTTATTTTAAATCCGCTATACATTATGCATTAAAAATTTATAGCAACCAATACTTTTTTCCATAACTATTCAAGATGTTTACTCATGGTTAAGCAGGAAATTGAAGAATTGATAATTTAAAATATAATTTATGAAAATGAATGCTTAGAATTACTATTTGCTTAGGGAAATTCACTGACAGATCGCAAAAACGGGATAAATATAGCACTGCTTTTCAATGCTGAGGGCTTGAGAAGTTAAAAAATGCGAAAAATATAAACTGAAGACAGTAGAAGATCAGAATGCCAATCAGGACATGCACCTCAAACGCCTAAATCCGAAAAAAACTGTCGACTGCTAAACTTCGTATTTTTACCAGAAATAGTTTGACTCGTTGATTCCAGTGATTTTTATTTGGTTTTAATGTCATTTTTATTTCCTTTTTATTTTATATATTTATTATTACTTGAAGTTTGACCGCCCACTGCATGCCAGTTTCTTTTAATATCATGAATGTTATGCTTTACTCTTAAGTAGAACATTTTAAATCATATGCTTAAAGTTTGGCAGTATCCTCCATCTCTTCCATCACGTACGTAAGTCCATTAAGAAAAAAAACAGATTAAGTCCGACAGAGAGACAGGGGGAAGATACATCATAACTGCATTATGATATTATGCATTATCTCAGGTAATTAAATTATGTGTAAAAATTGAATATATGCTGTGAAATGAAATGAAAGGAACGATTGACTGACATTGTTGGCAGTTTCAAGTCTTCCGATCACGAATTCGTTAATTTAATGAAGATAAATAAAAATTATTGTCCATAAGCAAACGAAATAGATCTTTTTAAATCATGTGTTAAGTCCATAGGCTTTTTGCTGCTAAAATGCAGCATGTCTAAAAACATTTTTTACTCACTGGAATGTTTAGAGTAAGTAAGAGATTATCGCATAAGAATAAGCAAGCATGTGTAAGCAAAATATTTTTTCTGGGCTTTGTGTTTCTTCCTTCCGCGTTTTGATGCAAAAAGGCAAATATAAAGATGTCTTTTTAGTCAGTGGGATGTTTAGAATACTCAAAAGTTTATTGCATGAGAGCAAGTAAACATTTAGTCAACAGAAACAAGAAGTGGTTTTTTACTGAGAATAAGCAAATATTTATTGCATATGGGCAAATTAAGTATATCCTTGTTAACAGTGCGTTAACTCTTAGACATGGTTGATAAACGATTTACAAAATTCCTTTCCAGGTAAATAATAACGCTTGTTTCTCAAGACCTGTTAAAAATCCAACGTCAGTCAGACGTTGCTTGACGTTTTATTAAGTGAATTCTTTTTGTGTGTTATTGCATAATTGTGTCTAGATGTTCATCACGAACCACACAAAACCGCTATATACTTGAAACAGTGGCAATGTTCTTTTGCAGCATAGAAAGGATTCAGTTCAGCTAGGCAACACCTGTGTGATAAAACAGAATATTCGTGTTTTTAAAGGAAGGGTTGGATGTGACACGACGTTCCAAAAAAAACCCGGACATATTCTGGTGTTTTCTTTCCACACTGGTTACACTCTTCTGGTACTTAATGATCACACTTCTTATAAAGTTCTTCTGTTCAAATACAGGTATTCTCTTACTACTTGAGAAACAACAACAACAATATCGTCAATAGCCCGTGACCGATTTGAAATTAATTTAATATGCCCAAACTTGGAAAATCAGCGCAAGCATTTGACTCTTTTTTCAGTGACTATGAACCTTGTAACTTTTATTACGATATTCTGTTGCTTAACTGCCCTACAGATTATGATGTTCTATTGTTTAACTACCACACTGGTTACTATGTTCTTTTGTTCGAAGGCAGAAATTTTCGTCCTGCATGGAAAGCTTCAATAGTACATGGTTAGCCTATATTAAAGAAGGAAAACAATAACAGCGATGGTGACTAGCAAGTGACGGTAGCGCAGTAGATTAGATTATACACGTATGCACTTATATACACTTTCACGTTCATTGGCATTATTTGTAAATAAAACTCAGACATTATGACGCGAAATACTATTAAAGCAAATGGTTGATTCTTTTTCTCAATGCAAGCTTCATCTTGTATTTGGAATAACTTCTGTAATCACGGAAATTACTCCTTGAATAAAGGAAATTGTGGGTTTTAAGTAACAAACACTCGCAGAAAAAAATTAAGAAATGATAAAGTAAATCAAACATCAATCTTGATATATGAAAAATAAAATATATTATACAGAGGTTAGAACATATTTTTAATTTCTCAGGGAGAATAATAACAGGCAATTCCTCCATAAGTGATTTAAATCACGGCTTTCGTTGAACCGCCGACTTGTCAAACATCAGTTGTTTTCGAACCCGAGATCTTTCGGCTACCAGACTAATACTTAATCAACTTATCTAATTGCCAGTCCCTGCACCAGTTGCAAATCTAGAACCTTGTGACTGTCAGATTTGTATTGTAACAGTTCATTTAACAGTCACCGCTGTTGGTTGGCATATTTTTTAAATATACAGCCGCTGTCGGAAAGCTTGGGAAAAATTGGTTTACATGGGATCAAAGAGATCGCTTCCTATTAATGCAATTAATGTCATATGCACGCAATTCCTCCAGCTTTGTACATGGAAATAGAAAATATCCTTATCTATTCTGAAATTTCAAAGACTTTTATTTTCTTTAATTCGAAAAAATATCACATATAATTTGGTGGAAAAGATCACTGGGGTTGGAGTAATATTATTCTTTATTAGAATGGCGTTGCTTTATTATCACACCAGCTGTACCCTTCCCCTCAGGAGTAAGACATCAATTTACTGCAGCACAATATGCCTGTTCCATAAAATATAAAGCCCTTAAATCACTTGAATTGCATGATTAATGACACTGTAATAGGGTTTAGTATATCCCAGGGGATACATAACATACCAACAGGCGTCAGCTATATTAATGTGTAATTCAATTATCAGCAAATCAGTTATGGAGAAAGGAGTAAATAATTTCCAAGTGAGCGTTTGATTTAGTCTACACACTGGCTTTAAACACTCGTGCTAGCCAGAGGCACTGGAGACGTTTTTTCTTCAGTTTATCTGTTCCTTTGTTTTTTAGTGAAATATCTGTTTACACAGTACTACTCATTAACATTAGAAGTTTATTTAACAAAATGAAAAGAGGCTCTTACATTACATCATTTCATTTAATTTAGATCAAATAAAACATTTTCAATTCCTGAATGTATCACAAAAAGCAAAACGTATTTTGCACACAGTTCTTTAAAAGGCGGAAGTGTATTATTCAGCGTAACTACATATTCGTCAGATGCAATGATTGTTGAGTGAGAAGTGAGAATCAGAATTCTTTATTTCTTAACAATGGATAGATGCATTCTATAACAGGCAGTCTAAAATGGACTTTTGTTTCTCTCGCTTGAGGACTTGACCTCTCTCTGTGCATCTGAACTCGAGATATATTCTTGTTTTCAAGACTAGAACGTAGCCCAGTCCCTTCTTAGCTGATGCATTACTCCTTTTAAATGGCCCTTGTGTATTTTTATCTGTGTTACCTTAGGAACAATAACAGCAATAAGATTTTCCCTAAGAGTACTCTCTATTTTGCTTTAATGCTTAAAGACAATGAAAATGATGTGATTGGTGTTAGACAAAACAACATCTCTTGCCTTATTGGTGATTTGCTTTACTTAAGCTGCATTTGCAACGGCGAGATTTGTCAAATGATAACTCCTTAATGATAATGTCACACTCGTGTCTCAGATAAAGTCCAGCGACAACTCGTTTCATCTGAAAATGTTTAACATATAACGCATTTGTGCTTTTTATTTCGTGTTTAGTCAGAGGCAATACCAGAAGATTCTAGTTGCTATTCCCCCTAATCCTAATTTACAAAGCTCTTTTCTTTAACTAGTGGTTGGAGGCTTCAATCCCTACCATTAACTGGTGGTTGGAGTTTTCAGTTCTTTCCTTTACCTGGTGGCTCAAGGTTTTGTGCTCCCATTTAAAACATGAATAAAAGGAAATATAAAGAAGCCGTTCCATTGAATTATTATTACATCCGTCTGTTGTTTTCTTTCGAGATTGTGACGCTATTAAGCAGACAAAGGAAGCAGTTATAGTCAGTTTTTTCCAGTCAGTCCACAAATACGGTTACTTTCTTTGTATATGGGAGTACTTGGTTGCATATATGTTGCCCTGCGTTTCCAAATTTTGAGACGATTCAGGGGATAACTTTGGGACTAGCCATAATCCGCGCAGAAACGAAATTTCACTAGAATGGGGTAATTTTCATTTAGCACTTCATGTTTTCTTCATTAAAAAACGGGAGCTTTGTAGGAAGTGCAGTAAGCGTGAAATAGAATGGAAAACTTAAATTATGCATGCAAACTTCTTAATGCCGGTATCTCTCTACGTTTAGTTCTATGATTGTCAGAATGTGCGTTGCGCTTGTGCTCATAAATACAGGTTTTTTAAATGGAATGGTTTTGTTATTTAACTATAACACTAAATGTTTACGAGATTGTCAATGGTTGGTTCAAAAGGTAATGTATTAGTCAAACATCGCAGTTCGCGCTTAGGAATTGTTTTAAAAACTCATGGACACTCATGGTGACCGATTTGTACGTGCAATAATTAAGGCCGACAGAGTTTTCCTTGTAAATTACTATATTTTAGATATTGTACAACAGCACATGCATGAATAACATATAAAAGTGTCATAAACAATGCTTATTGAAATCATAAGCAACAAAAAACTAAGCTAAAATGTATATCTGGTAATTCGGCGTCAATAAAATATTAAAGAAAATAAACTCCAAAGTTCGAATCCGTTAACCTTTTTCAAGCCAAACACATTTACAGTGTTTGTCTGGCAATCACAAGGATGGATCAGTTTCAGCCAGTGGCGGTAAGCGGGAAATTGACTGTCGCTCTGATTGTTTCAGCCAGACAAGTGCAGTGAATTAGATCACCTGACACGTAATTCAAAATTAATTCCCATTGTGTCTTTCAAGTATCTCTTAGAAAATAAAACACAGATAGCTAGACATGCCAAACACAATATCATATAGATGATACAAACCATATCAAAATCACAGACGTCATAGGGATGAACCTGGCCATATGTTAATTCACACTCGTGCTATTTTCTTCAATAACGTTCATCGGTTTCAATTATTTGAAATAACAAAATTAATTAACCTAATCGATTACCTTTCAACTATGCAAAACAAACAATTTTATTGATATTGAAAAGTTATATTGTTATGATCTGGAACATATCAATTCTTCAAGTTCGACCTTTTTTCATGACATTAAGAGAAATGTTTTTGGATTTAAGTTCCAATTAACTTCAAAGTTTAGTTCTGAGTCATTCAAAGTCAATATGATTGTAACAGTATTATTACCAAAGTGAAGGTTATATATATTTTAAACACAGCATTTTTTTATCATAAAGATTCGCTAAGACTGAACTCTCATAGAAGACCATCCATCTCCAAAGAATGGTGATAACGCAAGGCTCTGCTTTGTAAATATGGGCTAATCTTTGCATTAACTATTCATGAGACGAGATATGTGTGTCTCAGAGGAAATGAAGATGTCAGTGATAATTCAGCAGGACTTTATATACTTGGTAAATCCACACGTGACCAGCCTAAAATGTCACATTAGTACGCGTTGTAGTACCTTTGCATTATTTTTGTATTAAAATTTATATCTTATTGCGCAGTGTACAAAACACATATAATTTATTTAAGAAACACCCCGGGATCATTTAAGTGTTATTCACTACTGAAAGCGCGCACTTAACATCTGACTTAACAGGGTCACTTAGCTATGGAAACGAAATATTTAGCTTGGCAAAAGTGACTATTGTATAGGAATTATGAAATTAACACAAACCGACATTTGTATTTGGACCGTGCCTTGTGCACTAAACGCACTCGCTTTTTAGCCTCATGCTGCTAATGCTACAGGGACAGGAATGGGGTTTTTCGGGTTTCATTTTACCATGAAACCAATGCCTTTAACTGTTAATCTCAGTAGACGTAAATAGCACTTAAGTGAATAACAATAAATCCCATGGTGAAAAAGGTTATCAGCTTGGAAAGTAAAATGAATGGTCATTTGAACATCAACAGAACTCTGCAATTGATAATGAGCGTACTTTGAGTTATAAACGCTTTTGAAAAACATTAAATAACTCCAAACATCGAAAGTGTAGAGAAAAATATTTGCTGTGCTTATCTATTATTTGTGTCTTTATTTTTTTCATAAGAGTGTGGTGGTACTCACTTTGAACTGTCATATGATTTATAGATAGCCTTATGACCTTATGGCCTTATAACCATTTCATGTCGCGTTATATTTACATGCATTTATAAAATAGACAATAATGTTCCTTAACTTTTGACGGAAGTAAATCCCATTAAAGATGTGGGACGCGCATATCCTGAAGTGATTGATGACCCACAAATCAATGATTTTCTATATATATCCTGAAGTGATCGATGACCGACAAATCAATGATTTTCTATGCTTATCCTGAAGTGATTGATGACCCACAAATCAATGATTTTCTATATATATCCTGAAGTAATTGATGACCCACAAATCAATGATTTTCAAAGGTTTTATGCTTAAAACTTCGGCCTTTATTGTTGATTGGTAAGCTCAACCATTATCTTTCGTGCACACCAAACATAACTACATTCATTAGAAACGGACGCAGATTGGGTGAAGGGACACTTGGTATCATATATGCTATAATGCGTCTCCAAAACAAACTCGGGGAAAGTGGTAGTTCTGAAGTGGATGTCAATTTCGTAATTTTTAATTAGTACTTCGCGTTTCCCATTAAAAGATTTCCTTCTAAACTGAACTATATGTTTAGCAAAAACGGGATATTATTCCAAACCGGTAGGTACGTGAGTACACCGCCCTCCTTCCCCATTCTTCCAGTGCATGGGGCCACTAGAGTTAAGCCAATTGGTACGTGAGTGCATGGTCCCATCCCCCCTCAGCCTTCCCGTGCAGGAACAACTAGATTCAAACCCGTTGGTACGTGAATGCACCTCCAACCGCACCCTAGCCTTTCCTGGAAAGACCACTATGTTTTTTCACCTTGTGTCTTGATGCAATTTGAATTCTTTAACAGATGAGGAAATTTGACTTTTTACGTCAACTTGTATCCACGATGCATGTATGCACAGAGTAAGAGGAGTGAGACCGGAGTTAAACGTTCGCTATAATAAAGTCGATCAACGACAGCGCAAATTTTTCGTACAGGGGGAAGCAGGGTTTAAAATGTCCGACCCTCTTTCGAAATCACATCAAGATTCCAATTGTGAGAAATTGTGGTGAAATGGAGGCAAAAATAATGCAATAGATGCATAGAGAGAAGGTCCTTGGATTTGGTCCACGTCAGGAGAACAGATAGAATTCAATGGTTGGAAAAGTGGAGAGCCCAACAATGTACACGATAAAAAGCATCAGATGGAATTTGACACAAGTACTTCAACCGGGTTTAATGGCAGGCCGTGCGATGAAGCCCACAAATCTCTTTGAAATTAACTGCTAAAGCTGTTCATTATAGCTTAACACCCCCCCTCATCGATGCAAAGTTTAGGTGAACGCAATAATTAATGGATCAGTTCTCTTTGAATAGAAATTAATTTGATAGATAAAGACAATTCTTACAAAAACGCAGTTGGCCTTTAAACTAATTGACTATTTCATGAAAGAAATAAACCGTTTTTCGTATTTAACACGAATGGCTAAATTATTGTGCTAACAGAAGCACAGTCAACAGTGCATTTTAAATGAGGTCGGCCCAATAAGGTCGTACTTTGTCCGTGATACAATCTGTAAAAATGGCTCTCTTCCACTTACTTTCTATCTTTTTTCTCCGCATCAGTCTCTCTCTCCCTTTCTTTCTGTCTTCCTCTCTCTATCTCGCTTTCTGTCTGTCTTTCTGTCTTTGTCTCAATTGTCTCTCTCTCTGTCTTTGTGTCTGTCTCTCTGTCTGTTACTCTATCTCTCTCTGTTGCTGTCGTTTCTGTCTTCTCTATCCGCCTCTGTCGTTCAGGCTGTCTCGCTGTCTGTGTCTGTGTTTGAATGTGTTGGTTTGTGTGTTATTCTATTGTCTCTGTTTCGGCTGTAAAAATGCTTCGCCGTGAAACTTACGGATGAGTGCTCTATGTCAAGGTTTACTGTGAAGAAAAGGCTTAACCTTTACAGAAATAATAAGTGAATTAAAGATATGAAAGGAAGATGGAGAAAGGGCAGGAAAAACTGAGAGACTGGAAGAGAGGAGCAGAGTGAACAAAGCTGAAATTAACATCGCTTTTAAGTGAAATGCAGTTTTAGAAATACACTGCTAAACAATTGAAATGATTTTTCCAGTTACGGCAATCTTGTTTATTATAAAGATTTAATGCATTCAGAGTATAAAGCACAAGGTTATGTCAGTGAATAATAATAATAAATTATAGCACAAGATGAAACGGCCAATTTTCTCCCATGCAGATTTGCTCAATGCACTGAATAGAATAGAGGCAAAGAAATTTACTTTTACTTGCCACTTAAATGACTTGGCATAAAAGACTGCAGTTTCAAGTCACATTACCGAATTAATTTTGGCTTTGTCACTTGAGTAATGTAACATTCAGTGTTGACACATTTCAGGATAACAACTTACATATATTTATTCTGTACCTGCGTGGTGACAATCCTGACCATTGATAAACTCAAGATTTTTATCTCACAATAACGTATATTTATTGTTGTGAAGTCCCTCTCTCTCTCTCTCTCTCTCTCTCTCTCTCTCTCTCTCTCTCTCTCTCTCTCTCTCTCTCTCTCTCTCTCTCTCTCTCTCTCTCTTTCTCTCTCTCTCTTTCTCTCTCTCTCTCTCTCTCTCTCTCTCTTTGCCCTCCTTTCCTTCTACTTTCTCTCCTTCACTCCTTGTCTCTGTCTCCAGATTTTTCTGTCTCTGCCTCTGCTTTTCTATCCGTTTCTTTTGCATTTTATATTACTTCACCTTAATGTAGTCAACGATATGATAGTAGGGGAAAATGGGGGTGCTGCACCAGTCAATCTTCGTGACGATATCAATCATGTAACGTCATCAAGCCCAGCCCTCTAATACCGTCTGTCTATCATCAGACCCCCCTTGGGCCTACTATGTCAAACCCCCCTAGGACATACTATGTCAGACCCCCCCCCCAGGACATACTATGTCAGATCTCCCTCGAGCCCCAACCCTAACCCTAATGAAACCTGCCAATCATCAATCATCATGACATCAGACCCACATCCCTCGAAAAAATTCGAAAAATTCTTATAAAATGCTATTAAGTGAACATGTCATTCAGACATCATGGAAACGCCTCTGAATACTACTTCCAGCTATCGACATAGACATTGATGACTTGTTTCGCTTCAGTGCTAACATAACGGTTGTTTTTGATGACACATTGTTAACTGTGGAAGATAACGAAGCGCTCCTGGCTGCAATGACAGATGTTGAAAAGCCTTGGAGGAAGCGTTAGGCGCTCTGTCATACATTCCTACAGCGCAGCAAAGCATGTCACATCCTGAGGGACCCGACTACCCCTTCTGGGTTGCAAATCCGCTTGTAAATGATAACACCAAGCAACTAAGCTCAAAGTTACAAGCACATATGAAGCATCTTGCCGAAGAAGTGGTCATGTCAAGCGATAATGATGACGATGACGAGGATGATGATGATGATGATGATGATGATGATGATGATGATGATGATGATGATGATGATGATGATGATGATGATGATGATGATGATGATGATGATGATGATGATGATGATGATGATGATGATGATGATGATGATGACGAATTAGACAGTGAAGACGAGCATCTCACGAGGGTCAAGTCTAAATTTGAATCTAGCAAGATCATACCTGTGAGCGATGAAGATGTCACAGCTTTTTAGAAGCCTTCATGAGGAACAGTTTAAGACCTCGTGTCTGCCGGCGCCTAAGCGTGTTCTTGAGGATCGTGATTTCAAATGTGGGAAGGCCATGCTACATGTCTTCAAATACCTTGAAGAGCGCATTAAATCGCATGATATGATGGCCTGCCTGTATGAAAAAGGACATTTCGCCATGCCAATATTCTTTGCATGGCTAATGAGCAGTTGCAAACGAGGAGACATTTTAGTAATCGTCATGAGACAATCTCTAACAGACGGTCTGCCAACAGCGTTTCTTGCTTTCAGCGAGCTGACTCCGCCTCGTGAAAACATACATCTGATGTAATAATGTATAAAAGGAGCTTTTGAAGAGTACCACGTCAGCTTAAGCAGAACGCCATTATGTCCCCGAATATATCCAAATTTGATACCATTGAAATCAGTATTAAGGATGACACTGGTGAAACTTATTATTTAAGACTGGAAAAGTGATCTGTATACTTCATTTTCAAACAAAAGGATTATGAAGCCATATATACATAATCCAGACACTTACCGTAACTATTTCCGACGTCAAGTTGGTGGAGATTTAACAGGATTCATAGGTGCGCGAATGCAATGTGGAGATGGTATTGGTTCAATACTGGAATCATTGGCTCGCAAAGCTGTTCCACTGCTTAAAGCAGGGGCTAAAATCGTTGCACCACATCTTAAAAAGCTGCAAAAGATGTTATTAATAAACGAAGTACACCAACGAAAGTTGCTAAAAGGCGAAAGAAAGTGAAACGAGCAACATCAAAAGATATACTTTGCCAATATGGTGAAAAATGTCAATCATCTATAATCATTCTTGTGAATATAGTCTTTCTCCATTGGAATGGTTTCACATACCACCAACACAAACCGCTTTAGAAGAAAGTTATAATGTAGACTATCAACCACTCACTGTTATTAGAGAGGGTGCGGCAATGGAAACTTATATTCCTGTGAGTGTAGAAGAATATTTAGATTTTAAAAACAGTAGACTTCATATTGTATGTAGCATTGTAAAGCTTGATGAAACACTTTGTGGTGCATATGGTCACGTAATATCCATCAATGATTTTTTTAATGGGTTATGGTCCAATATTGAATTATTTCTGAATGATCAATTGATTTCACATAGTAACAATACGCATGGTTATATCAGCATCATTTCTCACCTGTTTCATGACTCGGAAGAAAGTCTCAAATCTGAGCGCTCTATGCGTCTCATCTATAAAAATACTGTTAAATCAATGAATTCACATGATGCAAAAAGACCCAATTATGAAACGTATATAACAGGTTTTCATGTAAATAATGATAGTGGTGAAATAGCTGAAGCAGGAAACAATTTTTTACATAATCGTTATTTGTATAAGCCGTGAGTTTATGCTTACAAGTGCCCTAAGACTACATTTGCAGGATCGTTATCTTCCCAATGGCAAAAGTGTGAAATTGCGTTTACATAGTCAAAACGATGAATATGGGATGTGTCAGCTCAGCGGACTTGGTACCCCACATGAGTTTGACTTTCAAGTCCTCTTTCAATTCATGCGTCAGGTTCTTCCCAATCCAATGCTTGTAACAGAGCATGCCATGCTACTGTGTTGAGGTTGATGTAGTCGTAGCGTTATGTAAGCTCGTCATACTGGTGAAATCGTACAAATACCTCTAGACAGTTCTCAGTCACACACATTTCTAAATCATCTGAGAGTATAAGGAAAACGCCAGTTATCCTCAGCTCCTGTGGATTATCATTCAACACGGATTGTGCTTCAGGAGATAGTGTGATATACTTTCCAAAATGTCTTAGCACAATGTCGTCTCATTCGTTTCTCAGATATGAGAAGTGATCTGTAATGGGTTTATAATCCGATAAAAAGTCTTCCATCTTGTTCAACAGTCAGATCAACTATGAGCCGTCTCCTTGTCTTTGAAGCCTTTTATCCACTTCTTTCACCTGCTTCTTCAACATTTTCCATTCAGGCACTCTCAGCAAAATACCCTTCTTCCAGAACCCTCATCTCTGAGGTACTTGAGAATGTTTACTACTTCTTCATTGTTTTGTTTCATAATTTTAATGTATTTTCCATTTCCTAGAGAAAGCATGCCCTCCCACGACTGTGGTGGTGGCGTCTCCACTTTCAATTTCTTAACTCTGAAGTTGGACAGCCTCCCTTTTATAGTGTTGTCTTGTAATGTCCATGCTCCAAGGTGGAATAACCATCATTTAGCACGTACCGCTGGTCGTCAAGCTGGTGGTCATGACTTCGAATAATATGTGCTGTAGCCATCGTTTGAGTTTGGTTGAACAAACTGTCTCTATTCTGCAAATATTTAATGCGTCTTTGACAATGCCTTTAGCTGTATGCTTTCTCAAATGGGTTCTTGACCAGTTTTCTCTTGGTGATGGGGTTCTTGATAATGCATTTCTCCAACATTTACACTGTTCAAACATGATAACACGGTGCACTTTGGTGACTTTCAACCCAGTGAGACGTACTGCTCCAATTTTCTATAATGAAGCACATATTTCTTTTTGGTAGGAATGAGCTTTTCACCAGGTTTGCCTTTCATGTTCAGATCTTTCCTTAGCTTCTGACTGTCATCTGACAATTCTCCAACTTTGACACATTTCCGTTCTGGAGCCACTGGGTAGGTAGTGATTATGACGATCATGGATTGAATGTGGATATTCTAAATCCACTTCTAAAATGTATCTAATGTCGTCATCTTCAGCCACTTTCATGAAGTCGAGGGATTCTGGCTCACTCATCCACATAAATCCACTTCGATGCGTGCTTTGCGACATGGCCTAGCCATACAGGTTTTTGTGTCGAGGTACATCAAGTAGTTGTTTGGCATCTCAGAATTGTAATCTGATACATAGGGGTTATTTGTTTTCGCATACTTGTGAGTGATCGCAGATATTCACGTATGCCTTGTTCAACCATTTGGTACATATCATTGTCAGACATTAATTCCAATTTCACCTTTGTCGCTTTTAACATAGCATACCACGACAGCCCTGGCGATGTCTAATAATGAGCGGGGTCAAATTCATACTTGTTGCGGCATACATGGCGAAAATTTTAGAAATACGTCGGCTAGCAGCAACACATCCGATTTCACGTACAGGCCGTGGTATTCACCAAATGTGGTAAGTTGAATATATCCAACACCATCTGCGCGTGAGCGTAATCCTCATCGCTTATGTCCTCTTCGCTAATCTGACTGTAAAAGTTGGCCATTGACGGTAGCTATGTTTAAGAAAACTTGGATGGTTCGTCCACGTAATCATAGGGGTACACTAACTTTCCCAGCAGCAAATCTTGATGGATGTGAGAAGTCATGCTGTAGAAGTTACCTTTCCCTTCTGCAACGAGGTTGGATATCAACTTCTGCAGAGAGGTACTCATAAACTGAAAGCTGTCTGAAAATTTTAGATTGCTCATGGTGAAAGTAATATATTTCTCAATAGCGTTGGGAATGACCGTAATCGATTCATCTTTAAATTTTCCAATTTCCCCAATGACCAGATGACTGTCATAGCCTCGCAAATTGTGGAAAACACAGGAATGATAAAAAGATCTTTGTCCCCCTGTCGATCCTTTCTAAGTCGAAATTGAAAGTTGCATTAATTATGCGCTGCTCCGTGGTATTTGACATTGATGTGGTCATGATCTCTCACACGATCCGCCTCTAGAGGCTCGTGGCAAATGTAGTAACCCACGGCGTTCTTAAAATTCTCTCGGTTCTGCCGGGTCATCACCATGTCATTTGGCTGCTCTAAACCAGGTACTATACGATAACGCTCGTTCACCATATAGTCAAAACAGACCTTCACGGCATTGTTTCCTCGATACACGACTTGTGCACGTGTTTCGTACTGGCTGAAAACCACATTTGGACGATGACGCTGATACCTGTCATCGTCATACTTTTGTGTGAAACATTCAAAGTCGGCATAAATCACAAAAGGCGCTCGCTGTTGTTTGGCTACATTCTTGAACTTGGTGACAGATTTTTAGGGAATGATAAACGCTTTCCACACACTTCACGATGCTTATCTAAAAGATCTTATCGTATAAACCAGTGAAGACAGTAGAAACAATAAAAAGCTGCAGTCTAATGCTTGGTGCGATAAGACATAAGTCTGCTAAAATTGGTGATGATGTAGTAATGCGTTTTATTGTCACTGCTTTTGCGAAGTAAGTTGATTTCTGTGTCACTGACGTTTCGGAACAACCACATCTTGTTCATATCCAAATACGTTGATGGACCCATCTTTCTCCTTTCTAAACTTTGGAATGTCGGTAATCGGAGTCGAAAATGTCATGCCCTCTACCTTTAATTCCTTCTCAATTGGTTTGTATTGATTCACACGCCCTGGTTTGGTGTTTGTTGCAGGAGGAAGGTAAGTCAAAACGGACCATATAAAACCTTGTCTTTCTTCATTCTTAATGTTTAATACACCCTTCTTATTCCTCACCTTCTTCGGCAGCGGGATAAAACTGATCGCTTCCAGATGTTCTAACGGAGCTGTATCTACATCAATGTACAGTAACTGGTGAGCAATTCCTTATAGGCTATTGGTAAGTCATTTTCAATATCCGCTGGATTGTACGCTGCATACGTTTGACTAGTTATATAAGTAGTGTCCACTTGTTCTGTCATGACACCTTGTGCAATTTATTCCATGGTCTAAGGTCTCCAGCAAGTGCGTGTTCTTGCAGTTCTCTTACTGTCGCATTTCACGCAGCAAATCCGTTCCATTTTTGGACTCAAACCGTTTTCCTGCGCGTTTCACCAAGACTAACCAGTCTACCTCTCCCCACTTGTCCTATCTTTCGTCTCTTTGCTTCTTTCTCCTCAACAAGCTCTTCATGAGCACATTGCACTGCAGATATAAGATCCGCTTCCGTCCGTGCTCTAGCAAACTCGTCATGAGCATGTTTTAGTGCAGTTTTCATCTCAGCTTGTGTACATGTATGTATGTGTTTCAAACAATTCCATAGATGGAAATTCCACATTGCATTCAAGGCAGAGGACTGGTGTATCCCGTACGGAGCTTACTGCCATTGTTGTCGCATCAATAGCTTGAACTGAAATGCTGAAATATGTTCTCAGACGTTCCTTTTATACACCTCTGGTTTTCGCGCCAATTTGATTTCCCAAGATGTTCCCAATTTTGAAGGTAGATGTTTAAACATACATAATGATTGACATATATTATTAGGGTTAGGGCTCGAGAGGGGTCTGACAGAGTATGCCCTAGGGGGTCTGACATCATGATGACTGATGACGTTACGCTGATTGACAGGTGTCATTAGGGTTAGGGTTAGGGTTAGGACTCGAGAAGGTCTGACATAGTGTGTCCTAGGGGGTCTGAGATCATGATGATTGATGACGTCACGATGATTGACAGGTGTTATTAGGGTTGGGGTTAGGGTTAGGGCTCGGCGGTCTGACACAGTGTGTCCTATTATTAGAAATAATAATTTAATTTAATGTAATTTATTTTAAATTTAATTGAAGATGATTTATGTGATTTATTTAATGAGACATTTGTTTACCACAATGTATAAATAAACAATATTTCTGCAGAATCGCGTCGGGGTATCGCGTCACAGCATCAAGTAGTACGTATCTATACAGAATATATGTAAATAAGTAAGTACCAGAGTTTATGTAAATGGCATGTGTGTATGACAGTATGATTCAGTATAGCAGTACACGCGTATGGACGACCTTATCGTCTCTGGTTTTGAATCAAAACACATGTCGTATGCTAGATCTGTAACCGCCTCTCAGTCCCAAGAGACGCATGAAGACAGAACAGGCCACCCTAGAAGATCAAATTGTTGATTTTTAGTTAGTAAAAATATTCCAATTTCAAAAGCAGAAATTACAGCTTGTCACACACTTGGTCGCCGGGGGGTTAGCCAAGGTAAAACACCAATACTGATTCGATTTGTAAATAGGAAAACGAAAACAAATATTCTCAGAAATGCCAGGAACCTCAAGAGGTCAAATGTTTTTGTAAATGAACACCTGATCGCAAAAAACAGGAAATATTGCCAAAGAAGCAAGGTTGTTAAGGAAAAGGGGAAAATTATTGTCAACTTGGACAAGAAATTGTAGGGTATTTGTGAAATTACACCTGAGAGGTGAAAGTATGCGATGCTTTCTTATGTGATATTTGCCATTTGTGCGTTCACAGAAAATGTGCGAAACTTTCAAAATTAGAAACAAATGCGAAAGTATTAGCCTAAATTGCCTTTACAGAATATAATCAAATTGATTGGGAAACCAAGTGTGATCCAGAGAACAATTTTTATAATGACCCACAGTCTGAATGCAGGTATTATTCTGACAGCCAGTTTAATTGTGAAATGAAACAAGTAAAGGGTTTTGCCATTATTCACTTTAATTTTCGTAGTCTTAACCCAAACTTCCAAGCTATAAAAGAATATCTGTCTACGTTAAATGTAAAAATGCATGTAATAACAATTTCAGAAAGTTGGTTGGATACAGAAAATGCGGATAAGTTTTCTCTTGATGGTTACACATTGTTTAATACTGTGAGAAAGGGACGGCGTGGTGGGGGAGTTTCTCTGTTTGTGAGTAATTTTCTTAATTGTAAGAAACTTAACAATCTTTCAGAAGAATTGCATGTTGTGCTAGAAAACATAACTGTTGAAATAACCGTGAAGAAAGGCAAAAGTATAATTGTGTCTTGTATGTATAGGACTTATCAAACGTCGACTGGGATTATGTACTAAATATGAACTATGTAAATTATGCATAAAACTATTTTGGTGATACTATAGATAAACCATTTGATAAATATTTCCCTCTAAAACAATATAAGGTAACTAGTAACAAGAAGAATAAGCCTTGGATATCAAAGAGTCTTGTAAACGCGTGTAGAAAGAAAAATAATTTATATAGGAAATATGTTAATCAGCCCACCGACTCAAATGAATCAAAGTACATAGTGTACAAAAATAAACTAACCTCAATCCTTAGATATTGTGAACGTACCTATTAATACACTCTGTTACAAAATAACAAAGATGATATTAGAGAAATTTAGGTTCTAAATAACGTCATTAAGGGGCAGAGTACAAGAAACAGCCTGCCTGATGAATTTACTAATGCTGAAAATATATGTGTACAGGGTAAAGAGAAAATAGCGGATGGATTTAGCGATTTTTTCACTAACGTAGGACCTAATTTAGCTAAGAACATACCACAAACTGACGGATATATCAATTATAGGGATTTTTTACCGTGTCAAAATAATTCAAGTATGTTTCTGTTACCAACTGATGAACAAGAAGTTGTTTCCACTATTCTAAATTGCAAGTCGAAAACATCTCTTGATTGTAATAGTTTATCAATGAAATCTGTAAAGGAAATAACCCATTTAATAAAACACCCTTCACACATATTTGTAACCTTTCCTTCTTACAAGGAATTTTACCGTGCAAAACGAAAATAGCGAAAATCGTTCCTTTGTATAAATCAGGTGAATAACCATGTTTTAGTAACTATCGACCGGTTTCCCTATTAGTACAATTTTCTAAAATTCTAGAAAAAACTCTTTGATGTGCGTCTAGATAAATTCATAGATAAACATTGTTTATTGAGTGATAACCAGTATGGTTTTCGGGTAAAAAGGTCCACTGCCGTAGCGTTAATCGAATTTGTAGAAGAAATAACTAATGCAATCGATGAACAGAAAATTATGGTTGGTGTTTTTATTGACCTTAAGAAAGCCTTTGACACTATTGGCCATGTAATATTACTAGATAAACTGTATCACTATGGAATAAGAGGTATTGCTTATGATTGGATCCGAAGTTCTCTTTCAGAAAGAAAACAATTTTTTCAAATTGATGAATGTAAGTGAAAGTTATCTACCATATTATGTGGCGTCCCACAAGGATTCGTTCTTGGTCCCAAGCTCTTTATTCTGTATATAAATGATATATTCAATGTGTCGAATTTGTTAAAGTTTGTATTGTTTGCTGATAATACAAATATATTTAGGACATGTAATAATAATCAAACACTATGCAATGAAATTAGCTCAGAACTTAACATGTTAAATACTTGGTTCAATGTTAACAAACTTTCACTGAATGTAACTAAAACAAATTTTATGATATTTAGTAAGATACACTTTAAAAATACATTTTTCGATTAGAATAAACAGTAAGAATATAGATCAAGTGTATGCAACAAAGTTTTTAGGTGTCTTAATAGACGATAAGTTGTCATTGAAACCACAGATCGATAAAATTAAAAGTAAATTAGCGAAGACGTTATCTATTATGTATAAAATGAAACACATTTTAAACGTAACCACTCTTCTTACAATATACCATGCGCTGTTTCTTCCATATGTTACATATTGTGTTGAAGAGTGGGGTTGCACTTATTACACAAAATTAGAATCCCTTTTCCTGTTGCAGAAGAAAGCAATGCGGTTAATGTCCAATGTAATTAAATACACAACTATTTTACGAATTAAGGCTGTTAAAATTAAATGAGCTAATAAAATTTAAGGTTTTGTTAATTATGTTCAAGGGGTATCATAAATTACTTCCTATGCATGTGCAATCATTGTTTGTCCTCGGAAATGACGGTATGACATACGAAACGCGGCAAAGAAACAAGTTTAAAATATGTTATTCCCGAAGAACTATTAAATCTCTTGTATTTCGATAAACGGTCCGAAGCTATGTAATAAACTTCCTCTTGACATAGTTATGTGCTATCAGCAACGTAAGTTCAAATCGTTATTAAAAGACCACTTTTTAGGTGAATATGTAAATTAAGTAACTGTTTTTAGTAACACTCAAGCAAAACTTGACATTCTACCTTGGCATAAAAGTAAAAAAGTGTGATACAATTGTAAATGGAAAGGGTGGGCAGTATATAAGTTATACGAACTTCTTGCCTTACACTTCTGATTTCATCACTCTAAATTAGGTGTAATTATAAACCTACTGTATGTAATTAGATACTTCTGTTAAATTGTATGTAAATAGCAATATCTTCAAATTCTATTTTCCTTATTCATTATAGACATACAAGTGTTGTCAATCTGGATGAAATGAGAATAAATTATCTTTATCTTTATCTATTCTATGAAAGAATGCAGAAGACGTGTACGATGCTCCTACACAACTTCTTTGTTTTTTCCATATTCTACTTTGCAAACATACTAAGGTTTAATATTTTCTTGAGTGTTCTCATAAGATACCCAGATAATGTAGGATACTTGCAACCTAACAGCTACTAGTTATCGTATCTGGCAGTGCTCTGATAACATTTATTAACACACTTTTTAATTTATATTTGAATGGTGTTGAAATGACTTAATTTGTATTTGATGAATCTTGCTTCTACGTCTATGGCCGTTTATTCACACACGACAGTTTTCAAGTTGGCTTTGATTCCCACAATTTTCAAAGTTTAACAGCAATTGTTTTTACCCAAAGCTGCCCTCCATGCGGTAGGAATGGCCGAGTTTGACGACACCAAATCCAGTTTCGCGGTCACCAATAACTACTGTTATGTGGTGGAAAGCTTTAGCGCCCACAATCTGAATGGAGTATATGCTATCTGGACTAGTTTGCCAGAGCTCTTGTATTAATATTTGTTTACAAAATGCTTATTTATTTAAAGACTTATTCGAATTGTTTACTTTAAATATATACATAAAAGAATGTGGAAGGATCATGCTAAACCCTCTTCCCTCTGATTTGCAAATACGAATTGTTGCGAAATTGTTGAAAATCCTGTTCTCTGACGCATGCGCCTTTTGTCGATGGAGATGTTAGGATGGTGGGCTTCCACAACTGCCATAATTACCAAATAGTTACCAAATCTATTGGCAGTACTGCTATTCAATTGAGTAGGTTGTTTCCAAACAGAGATATTTCCAGGCAGAGGGCCACTTGGTATTATATATGTCACCTGGTTGTCCAAATAATGCTGTGTTCAAATTCCAAAAATGTATACTGTACAAAATCGGCAACACAACGAATGGTAAAACAATTAATCTAAGAATTAAAAATAATTAAGATTATCATTTATCAATGGCTAAAACAGTTTATATTCTTAAAAATTTGAACGAAATGTAGAAGAATGCCATAGAACTATAAAGCCACACGAGCAGGAGGACTGATCCGAAAAATCATCCTGCAGCCTGTAGCTCTGACAACACGAGCTTGAAATAATAGTGGAAAGTGTATGCAACTCCGATGGCGGGTTCTCTGACAATAAACACGATCGTATAATTTTTTCTAGCCATTCATCACGTAATTGGAACTGTGAAGAAATAGCAGCACAACCAAGGACAATTCTACTCGAGTATGAGCTTTCGCTGTTGCGGAACAGATAACGAAGAAAAAACAGCTTGCAAGCGATTCAATGGCAACAACAGATTCGCCCTTGACTATACCAACCCACGATCCAGCCTTCTCCTGCGAACAAAAATATATTTATCACTAATATTAATTACTATAATTTCCACCTTCCATTTTTCTGTGTAACTATAACAAAATATGACGCCATTGCATTACAATTATAATAAAATAGTGAAAATAAACTAATACTTCAGAGGATTTCTTATTGTACTCTCAAAGTATCAGTGATATACTTGAACAATTCGGACAAAAACAAAAAATGGAGAGAGACAGAGTTTGAGAGAGGGAGAGAGAGAGAGAGAGAGAGAGAGAGAGAGAGAGAGAGGGAGAGAGACAGAGAGAGAGAGAGAGAGAGATAGAGAGAGAGAGGGAGAGACAGAGAGAGAGGGTATGGAAACAAACGAGAGAGAGAAAAAAAGAGATGAAAAAGGAAGGGGCATGAGAGAGAGAGAGAGAGAGAGAGAGAGAGAGAGAGAGAGAGAGAAACAAGGAAAATTATAAACAGGAAGATGAAAACAAGGAATTGTTTCTTCCATAAGATATAATAGAGAATTAATTAGAAGATGTAATCAATGCCTTGCATCACCACTGGGATAAGTATCTAAAATATCTCTTGAACGTCACGATTCTGAATTAGAAACTGCTCAAATAACAACGCTAAAATTACTTGAATACCGCAACTTGAAGCTTCTGTCCTTTAAGACCAGTCGATTGGTATTTACAGAGGCACTTAAAGATACAACATATTTCTTCTCATTGCATTAGTTTCATTAAATACAATTTTCTTTATAATGAATTTGATTAATTCTGCAAGGTAGAAAGTCGTCCATTTAATTTTATCCAACAATTGGTTGTTATTATTCTTTCACAAATACAGTATTTTTATTCTAATATCGGTTTTCAATTAAACCTGTGCTTTGTGGTATTACTATGTAAAAATATCAAACAAATAACAAATATTCAGCTCTAAAACAATTTGGTGAAAGATTTGCAAATATCTATAAAATAGTAAAAATAGATATATACTTGATATGCAAACTCTTCTGAAATTTCAATCGATTGTTCAAGTGATTGATTATACCCGATTTTTATCACTGAGTTTGTTTTTTGTTTAACATTTAAAAGCAACTTTAAAATCTAAAATTGGTAAATATGTGCAGCCGTATTCATCTCTCTGCCAGTGTCGAAAACGTCTCGCTATATCACTACTAAGATGTTTCTACGCTATAGCAAGCATCATAGAGCAGTACAAGAATATTTAATCGGTGTCACTGCAGTGACAAAACCAAGTTTATATAATTCATTAGTAAAGAGGATTGGATGGGCTAAGGCTTGTAGGCTAAAATATAAATCTTTAAAATAAACTATAAAATATCTTAACTTTCTCTAAGAGTTTTCTGCAGAAGGTACGTCCTGTATATCGGCTGTCATTCAGCAGATGCCACACACTGTAGATCGGCAGCAATTCAGCAGATGAAACACATTATAAATCGCCAACCATCAGCAGAATGGCACATCCTGTAAATCGTCTATCATGAGCACACGACACATCTTGTAAATCGCCTAACGTTCAAATGAGTTGTTTTCTACAGTAAATAATGGGGCAGGAACAACTCGCCCAGATGGCCGTGACACCCTGTAGATCATACACATAGGTGTCAGATGTTGGGTACGTCACAGTAGAAGCTGAACTCCATGAGCTATCGTCGTAACTAGCCAGTACCCATTCAGTACTAGGTGTGGAGCCAGTACATTTCCATGACGTATCGGTCACATGACCTGTGCTGAGGCGAGCTATGAATGCCCGTGCACCACCGATATTCTGTACCTTGACGGCCAGGAGACTGGCTGCATTCGGGATGAGTTCTGTGTGACTTGGGTAATAAGCACCATTATAACCAATAAAATACGGGCGAGAAAATAACATTTCACCATCCACATACCACCAGGAATAATCGTCGGCAAAAAATTTCGCTGTGATGCCTGTGTAAGAAAAGAAAGGTCACTAAAGTACATCTTTGTAAAATAAATAATTGTAAAATACAGCATATTTTAATGATAAGCGTAAATAAGAGAGGGAACAAGTAAATCAATTAAGTTCTTCAGATTTCATTACTGTTCTTAAAAAAATTTCCGAATCGACGAGTTTATATGGTTTATCTCACTGATCTCCACGGAAATATAAATATTAAACTTGCTTGATTTTTTAAGACTGCCGTTGATGTCTCTTGCTTTCACCTATATTGCAAGTATTTACACACATTCGAAGGTAATCTTCCAGATTTTCATTTTTTTATATAATATTTCGCATAAATACTCCTAGACACCCTACCTTGTTCGTTCTGGGATATAAACTGCCATACTCGTACTGTGAAACAATGTATAGCACTGGGGAATTTACCGCATTCGTACTGTGTTGTAATATACTGCATTTGTACTAGGAGAGAATCTTTCGCAATCGTACTGGTAGACATACTAGTGCTTCGAGAGGATATAAAGCACTTTCAAAACTCGTGCCTAGAGATTGTCTATCGAACTCATACTGTAGATATCTACCATACGAGGGCCGGAAGAAATCTACCGATTCTATATTTAAGCTTATCTGTGCCTTTTGTAATGACAGTGTAAATTCCATCCTTGTAAAACGTTAATAATATATCATTTAGAATTGTTCATAAAACACCACGTATTTAAGATATAACAGAAACCCCACTACAAGCAATGCTAATCCAACTCTCATCATTTATGACGTCATACTTACAGGCAAGGTTGTTTATTTGTGGTGGTTCGTAATCTACCATCGAGTAAAAATTCACGTATGAGCTAGAGATACTTGTGTCCAGGGTATCAAGGTAACAATATTCCAGCACGAAAGCAATGACGTTACAGTAGCTGTATTGTCTGCGAAATTCGAATCCAACACAAGTTCCATTTTGGCATAGTGTCGCGCATTTTAGTAATGACGTTACGTCACTGTAACCGACGACGTCTATAGGATGGTCAGTATCAAGACTTGTCGTCCTTGATAATTGAAACTCCACTATATGAGCTTTGCACACCATTAAAATAATTCCTAACTCAAAAAGCTCAGTTACAAATAAAAAATGTCGATGCATATTAAACCTGTTCAATACAATGTATATTTTTATTCATTTCATTTATTTTACACGGTATGTAAAACAATTAAAATCTACTGCAGAATTCGGTAGCTATAGTCCAAGAATATCAGACATTCAGACTTGAGGCGTATTCATATGCGACTGACATTCTGTACTACTATACATGGAGTATTTTTTTATTTTTTTATCTAACAATCTCGCAATTCCCTAGGTGCTTATAGAAATGTATCATATTTTTTCTTCTTTAAATGTCGGAGTAGTAATGCAATATCTTGTCCAAGAGTTAACCCTTAATAACACAAAATCATAAAAGGCGCAGGCAAATAGAAACGATTACCATGTTGTAAGATTTGTCATAAAACCACCCTTTTATAGAATCTAAGTGTCTTTTAGATTACAGACTGTAGATATTTTGAAAACAAAGTAGTAAATCTGAATATGAAAAATCCATAAACCTGTTTGTGTATTTAGGCAGATTAGAAGTTTGGCAAATGCAAGAGCAGTTAACTGAAGGTTTTGTGAATGCGGCAACGGCTATTTTCTAGGATGGTTGAAAAAGTAATGGATAAACTTATCAAGGCCATGTACTAATCATAACGCAAAAAACACACAGAATTTCATTGATTGATAGGACATTAATCATTTCAGGAAATGCGTGCCCATGTTTAATGGAGTTGACTTCCGTCTAAAATTTATCGAGTATTAACGTCTCATTGTAAAAAGAATGCCCATAAAGCCACACTAAAATGATATTTGGCTAAAGGTCATAGAAAGCCAAATACTGCCCCTGGGGCATCGGAACAAAAACATCAGACAATGCACTTAAACCTGTTAACTACATCACATTTTACAGTTCATAATCTGCACGCTTAGATCGCAATTCTGTCAGTTTCAGGGAAGCACAAAGCAAAATAAAGAGATAAGAACAATGGTGTACGTTTTTCGACAACTTTGAAATGTTCTGAAAAATTCTGAAAAAGTAATGTGGACGTTCTGTCTAATTGATTCCCTTACATATGTTATTTCCAAAACTGAAAAACCTGTTTTATCGGCTTCCGACGACAAAAAATGAGATAGTTTAGTATTCTTTTGTAAACAAGATTATATTTTGTATTTGACTGCGATGTTTTCTTTTCTCAACAACGTTGTTATGGCGTATTAAGTGCGCAAGTTGAGCAGGTGACAGCGTGTACGATGCTGGAAGAACGCGATGTACGATTGTATGTATCTCCTTGTTATGTGAACGGCAAAAATACCAGTTTCCCATGCATTCACACCGGTAATCCTAAAATCCAACCAGTGCAGTTTTAAAATAAGCCAGCATTTAAATATCAGTTGACCTTACCAAGGGAGGAGTGTGTTTCAAATTAACTACATGCATTATGTACAACAAAATAAACTAAATGGACTTTCTTTTCATTTTAATCGGGTCACTTAAAGCTTGGATATTTGAGGCATATAATGAGGATTTGAATCATCGCTGCCGTTTGCATTTCCTCCGAGACACATGAATCATTTTTTGAACGCTAATAAATATTTTATACCAAGAGAAACTCTTATTTAAACAGCCGTAAGGATCATGTAAAAGAGCAGGGCAATAGCTGATATGTAATAACAACTCTTTGAAGATAGATATTCTTCAATGAAAGTACAGCCTTGACGATTTTTATGCTTAAAAAGTCATGTTATAGCAAGCAGAGACTGACAATTAGCCCCAATAAAGAAATGACAAGAGAGTTTTCATCATCTAGCCAGACTTCGCTGACAACACATTTTCGCAAATTCCATAGCTATAAGCCAGCATGATGCACAGGTAAATATCTGATAGCGTGGATGTCGTTGGCAGTCCAGTTTGTTGACAGTACTGTTTCCCCATGATATAGCTAGATCAAATATTACCAAAATAATGGTCATTACACCAGCTTTGGTCAATTGTCCCTGGATACGCCGGCGTGGATTCTTGATCAAAGCTTACCATTTTAAAATATTGATGGCACTAGTTTTCCATGCTAGAAACATTTCGTGGTCGGGGAAACCCCAAAACGACTCTTTGATTCTTCTGAATTAAATGCCCAGAAATTCGAGCAGGGCAGAGAAATTTCACTTTAATTCCAAATTTTTTTTTTTACTTTTTTATCGATAACAATCGAACAGTTCAGATGCTGATTTTTTTCTATTTTTGTTTAGAACAGCCGATGATAGGTTAACAAATGAGCAAAGTTATATTTGTAGAACCTCCAGAGCATTATATCCCTGCCGGAGACTATAAATAGAAGGAGGGGTGTAAAGTGTACTGAGAACGCCTCACGTTTAGTTGAAATCACTCCAATCCGAGTGCATGTGGTTTTCTGTCTTTGCAAGACACTGACCTATGGTTGAAAAAATCCTGTCTTTAGTTTAGAGCCAGAATTCAAGGTCGAACATCAGATAAACTTTTACTCTACGTCCATGAGAAAGTGTTACTTTTAGGTCATCGATAGCTTACTTACCTCTATGATAATGGATGGATTGCGTACATACCAAAGGCAGAAAACCATTAATGGTAGTATCTCAATTTGCAGTGTAATTTGCTCCCCATTAAGCAGTGTAGATTAGGCAAAAATAGAAAATGGCAGTTTTTGCATTCTATTCTAATGAATTGAGCCTATATGACCATTGTTTTAGGGAAAGGTTGACGGTTCACAATTACGTTTATTATTATTGGCATCACTATTATTATTATTATTATTATTATTATTATTATTATTATTATTATTATTATTATTATTATTATTATTATTATTATTATTATTATTATTATTATTATTATTATTATTATTATTATTATTATTATTATTATTATTATTATTATTATTATTATTATTATTATTATTATTATTATTATTATTATTATTATTATTATTATTATTATTGTTATTATTATTATTATTATTATTATTATTATTATTATTATTATTATTATTATTATTATTATTATTATTATTATTATTATTATTATTATTATTATTATTATTATTATTATTAAGGGTGAAGTTGATTTTTTTCACCCTTCTATTTTAGTGGGAAATCCAACATTAATAACTAAACGCGAACACCCTTGTAAATATACCTTCGCCCCAAAGGCTGAGTTTATTCAGAAACAATCCTCTACACTAGTTTCTATATTTTTGTGAAGACAAGCACAGCTACAAGTAAAGCATAAGAAGCAGCAATTGTAAAACAAATCATAGTTTATTTTATCGATATCATAAGAATGATAATTCAATTTATGTCAATTCTTTCAATTAAATTATGAGAGTGGTGAGGGAGAGGATTTGATGCTTCATTCTCGGCCACCAGTCCTCTCTGCGAATTCCTTTAAAATGCCTTTGAAAAGGAAAACAATCGCTCTAAGCCTCTCCAAAGGCAAAAGTTTTTTCAGGTATTTGACTTTTGAGAGTTCAGAAAGTTACAATAGAAATGACCTCAAAACAATCTCTCCAGAGAACAATGCAGTTTTGTTTATCAGTATTAGGAAGATATCAGCTAAATTCCTAACTCTATCATTGTCTCTTATTAAACACGAGACTACAGTAAGTACCAGTGGGTTCCCAGTTACGCATTACCTGAGCATTTACTGGGTTTTATCTGAGAC
Source organism: Protula sp. h YS-2021 (assembly GCA_949752745.1). Lineage (NCBI taxonomy): Eukaryota > Metazoa > Annelida > Polychaeta > Sabellida > Serpulidae > Protula > Protula sp. h YS-2021. The sequence continues at coordinate 22,882,187 of OX457034.1, read as the reverse complement.
ACAAGGGCAACATTATGGTAACATTAGCATCGAAATGTTATCATTTTCCAAATCTCACCACCGTAATTGCACCTGAAGCAACGCAAATCACCGACCGACTTCCCCCAGTGTCAGTTAAAAAGTTGGCATTGTTCTAACAATAAAACAAGTGCTCTTAGGGGAAATCTCAGTACTTAAATGTATCTAAGGTAATAAAGATAAACTTGTATTAGAGCTTGGTATCATAAGAGTAATTTAAATAGCAGACGCGATATATGCGGAGAACCAATTTCGTAAAAAAAAAGAGGTGGGAATTTTCATTCAGTACTACGCGTTTTCCACTAAAAGGGCGGTTCACCCTACGCTTAGTTCAAAAATGGGTTTTTATTTCAAGCTTCACATTATGCGTTTATAAGTCGTTTCTTTTAAATTTATAGATATGCATGGCAACCATTTGGTGAGTGCCTCCAACCCCCGCTGCGTTCTGATCTGGAAGACATAAGTACATCTGAGTTCCGACACGAAGATGTAGATCATCACCCTAGAAAAAATCCGTTCACTTTCGACTGTCTGTTGTGTGAAAACACTATTCAATCTATCACACACAAAGAATTCTGGTTCCTATTTGGGTCTTCTAAAATTCGCTTTCGCCGCACTGGCAATGGTGTAGTTTAGTGAATCCTTCTAATTTTGTAATCGCATTATTTTAAAGCTGTAGTTTATAGGACAGTTCTAATTGATTAAAAAAACTTTATATCAATCATATGCTCCTCTTCATTGACAGAGATGTCTAATAGTTAAAAATTATCATATTCAATTGATAAATATGGCTACAAAATTACATATTTCGCCAAAATTACGTCTTTACTGCTACTCCATTTTGTTGTATTTGTAAATGAAAATCTGCTTTGTGTTCGGTCGGGAGTTAGACAAATCTGATTAATAATAGCTTGCTCCTTTTTCTAGAAAATGGGTAAAATTTAACAATCTGAACTGTGTGTAAAACTGGTAAATGGCTATGTTATAATTTTTCAGAAAATGAAAGTAATAAATTGGTTAATGTATTTATTATAACGCGTACTAATCTGGAACAAAACTTTAATAACCACACTCACGTATGAAGTTAATGAAATGCGTCGTCTGAGCAAACATTTAATTCAACCAGATATGGCCTACAATGAACTGAAGATTTTTTTAATTGGTTAACTTAGTATTATATGTGTAATTTTGTGCAGAATTATAGCGGAGAAGCAGTACCGAGTATTTTTTATCATAACACTTTTAATTAATGACGAGGACGGTACAGTCTCTACTTCAGTGTGTGACTGCCAAGGTGCCCTTGTAACGACATGTCCTTGTAACAACACACTTTAGACATCTCGTCCTTGCATATGCACTTTATTTGGTAGTTAATTAACAGAACACACCAACCATATTTACATGTTGTATTCTTAAAGGCCGAGTTCAATAATTTGTTCAATGCTGACCGGAACGCACAAGTCCGTTTACATTGGAGTTGTTTGAATAAATACGCTGCTAAATCATGTAACAGGGCATATATTAATATATTTTGTTATTCTTTTTCACATTTTAAACGGATGCAAACATCTTGCACAGAATGTTTTCTTAACAGCTGTAGCTAATAGTTCATTTCAAGTGGTCTACAAAAACCTTATTAACTAGACCGATTTCACTGCCGAGCAGCAAAATTTACACTTATAAGCAAAAAAAAAACATGTTCTGAGATCTTAAAGCGGTGGAGTACCTCATGGAACAATGCTACAAAGCAATTTCTCAATGTCAATAACATGAAAACTTATAAGAAATATTAAGAACTTGGTAATCCTCATGAAGAGATTCAAATAACATCTTCAATCAGTTGCTGGATAAGGTAGCTTTGAAGCAAAACAGTAAAAGTACAGTTCATTAACATTTACTGTACTTACTGACGGACCGACAGACAATCGAAAGTGCATGAGTATAGTCTGTGTGGTCAAAAACAAAAGAGCTAAACATAATACGTGGCAAATGCAGCTAACTTAATTTTCAGTCGTACTGGTTAAACGTACAACATAATTTCGATTTAATTATGAAGTAAACGTAACTATTTTAGCACTTGTCCAAGAACTTTTCAATAAAGATATACACGCAATTTGAGCCGCTTTTCGCTGTGCTTTTAGCTTAGTCAGTGTACCTCAATCGAAGCATTTGTTATTGCAGTACAAAGCACACTGTGGTTATGGCGTCTTAGCCAACCGACCCATGCAGAATATTAATGTTACTATAACTCTACTTCTGCTGGCATAGCGTTCAACAGAGTCTTAGTGGTGCCACTTGCTGTGCAGTGTGGGGCGTATTAGAGAGGGCCAGCATATTCACAAATTATATGTTTATATCTCATGTATATTTCTTATAACCTTTGGTAAGCATTCAGCTGTAATTAGAACTGCTCATAAAAACAGAACAATTGAAAATAACGTCAATATATAGGTCACAGGGATACTTCATGGAAGTTGTGTCGTCACAACAGTTTACGAGATATGTAGTTTTGAAATATCAATGGGGTTATCAGATGAAGATGATGGCGTCATAGATCAATCATTTTTCATCTGAATCAATATTAACTAGTTAACTATAGCCGTGCTATTACGATATAAGTTTCATTACGATAGCCATAGTCATTTTGGAGATCAGTAGAAATTGCACGAAAGAAAAACAAAAACGAAAATAAGGAGAAGAAAGAAAAACTTGCGCAATTGTTTTTAAAGCAATAACTCCTTGAGACTGAAGTCCAAGTGTAAACTGGGAAGTAAGCTTAATACACAAGGCAGCTAATATAATTGTTAAATGTTGAGCGAACAGAATTTATTTAGACGGTTACATTATATAGCCCCAATTGCTTAATAGATGTGCTCTGGGGAGGAAGGAGTGATATCAAAATTACACCAGAGCCCCACAACAATCTGATCAAGCAGTACCTTTCAGTTAAATGTTATATATTAAATTCCAGAACTGTTGTCTAAAACAACTTTTTGGACAACAATAATGTTTTGAGAATAGATGACATATTAATTATTATTCTCTTTTATCCAATGATCATGTAGACGTATCTTTCTCTTTAACCATTGAACATTAACCAATGTGCGTTCACACTTTAGCTGTTATCTGCTAGATGAAAAGACACTTTACTACTTTTACGCGCTGAACCATTTATTCTAGCTGTACATTCTCCAACCTGTTCGGTGCTAGTCTCACAGGGTTGTGACAATGACCTCATAAAGGACGCCTTAGACGGACAGACAAGGATGGTGTCTTCTGGCAGTTTTTCCGAGTTCGTAGACGCCTTGTCTGAGGTGCTGGACATTCTGCCCACAGACTCGCTGCTCTTGCAGGCTTGTTTATACGACGGTCGCCTCGGCATAACGAACGATGAGTAGACGAATCCATGAAGCGGTGTCCAGTCAGTCTCCGAATTCTGCGGATCCGTGAATGATTGTCCAATCGGCACAAAACAAATGCTAGCCCGCGTGCGGCGGTTTCGATCCACAGTGAGCGGATTATCCTCTCTCGGGGATTCCGGATCAACAGATGATTCTCCAGAAAATGTACTCGAGGCTTTCGACGGGCGACGTAGTTTATTCACAAATTTAGGCAGCTGCAAGCTTTTACGTTTCCCACAGTATGTGTCGCTTTCACAGCTTTCGTCTGGTAGCGGCTGGCAGATCAGGAAGGGATGTGCTTCGACTATTTCTGTCTTTCCATTAGCAGCCTCGTATTTCACCATCGGTGTAAATGTTTGTACTGTAACAAAACATATAGATTAAAGAAAGATAAATTGTTTTTTTTTTTCAAAAAGATAAGTGTGTATTTTTAGATACGATTTGTGATTGCATAAAATGCTTATTTAATTAATTTGATTGTTTATGGATTCAAATGACAAATCTTTACGAATGAAAATATAAATGTTTCTCAATTCTTGAGCAAATTTTGCAAATTCAATACAAATGCTTGGAAATTAAAACAAAGTATGAAGCGTTTTAGCTCTAAGATAACCAAGTGCATAACACGAACTAACATATCATTATAATATCTACATAAGGCGGCATACCTCTGTGGCCAGTGGTGCCGCATCGTCTGCCATTTGAAATACTTTTCAAGAAGTCTTTAACATATAAATTAATGGAGATGGGAAGCTGCCCGCAGCTCACAACTATGACGTTATAATTATGAATGGTATGAGGCTACTCCTTGCTTCCATTCCAACCCCACTCTCCCACCTATGCAGTTACTACGTATGCCCTGACTGTTCTGTTTACTTATGCCGTTACCTGTATCCGCTAACTGTTTTCTACACCTGTGCTTTGCTTTCTTCTATCATGCACTCGTATCCTCTTCCTGATTTGTTTTATAACACCGCATTTTGTAAGCCTCCGACGCATTTGTTTACCAATAATCGCACCTATTCCAACCTAACTTTTGCTTACCTTTGCCGTGCCCCGTAATCACTAGTTTGTGATTACGGGGCATCGTTTGGACTGGATTGTTTCTGTTTGCATCACACCTCTCACTGTTGCAGCGCCTCCGTACTCTCTGACAGTTTACCTGTGCCGCACAAGCTTGACTCTTATATTTATCTGAATCGTTAAGAACTGACATTTTACCTACCTGTATCTAGCCTTATACCCCCTGACTGTTCATTATCTTTGCCCTTTCCTGCATCTTGTGTGTCGGGTTGTTCACCTACAAGTTGCCCCTCCTTGACTGTTTTATTTAGTTGTGCCGTTCCCTGTACTTCTCTGTACCCCCTCTCCATCCAAACTGACCGTTTTTGTTTATCAGGACCTCATACCTCCGTACCCACTTCCCCGACTATTTTGTTTACCTGCACCGCTGGAAGAGTCATCGTTGATGATAATAGTGGGCGTTTTGGCGGCAGCTCTTGTCGCTATTGTCCTCACTTTCTTCTCAGTATAGCAATGCATATATACGCAATGGAAAAATGCATACAACACAAGGACGCAACACGCTCCTATTAAAAATGGCGGCATGAGAACAAACTTGGCTGGTTTCTCAGGAGGCGATGTCCTTGGCCTTATTGGGTTGCCATTTTTAATTTGACCACTGGTCTCATTGTTATTTTGGTTCTCTAACTTAGTTGGATTCGCTTCTGCTTTGTCATGTGATTGGCAGTTTGTGTCGTCACAAAACAGATAGAGTGAGCAAATGGCGAGAACAATACATTTATTGATCTGCTGGTGCATTGCAGTAGTATGAAACATTTTTTTAACGCGTTATTAATATTTGAACCCAAAACACTAATCTCAAGATTTGCTTAAAAGCAATATTATGTTCTAGAATGAGCTTGAACAATATTCGAGGATATTCGAAAATATACAGTCCGTTTGAGAAATATAAGATGAAGTGGAATTGGAGAAAAAAGAATATTCCAAGTCTAAATTCACGCGTTGATAAATTACTCTTGTTTGGTACTCCGACGACATATTACATATTTGTTTAATTGTAAGTTCTTACTCCATACTTTCTTACATAATTATTCAGTTATTTTGAATATTTTCAACTTTTGTCAACATATTTAGCTAACGGCATTTTCATTTGTATACGCTTGAATTTTATTGTATCCATTTATTTCCGTTCTATTTCAGCAATCGATTCCCTGACGTAAAACCTCGATTCACAGTTATATCCACATTTGAATACATTCATTTAAAATATGCCGAAGTGCAGTTTTATCTGTTTGAATCCGCTCAGTGATAAACAAGTTGGTTTGCAGTTTGTTTTGGGAGCATTGTAAGTCTCCCACGTTGCAAAGTACAGAGATGTACAACTTAACTTCATTTACGTCAAAATAAAAAGGACTTCCAAACGCATTAAGTGAAAAATCGACAGCCACAGGAACAACAGGTCGGTTAAAAACCCAGCAGAAAACCTATTGATTATCGATACATTTTTATAGATCCTCAGTTGTGTGCCGATTCTTTTCCTGTTGATGGCAACTTTTATTTGATGGATTGTTTATTGCCATAAGCTTCTGGGTAATTAAAAGCTGCACTAGTCAGCCTATTTGCTAGTTCTTGAAACGAAGCTCTTTGCTTAAGCAGCACGATTGCAGTTGTTTTGGGGAATGAATCTTGTAGCTTATGAATCAATTTGTGAAATCAACTGTAAGACAATAATATGTGCAACTGCAATGAACGCGTAATGATTTTGATTTTAACAATATGTTGGACGTATTTTCACAATGAAAATCATTATTAGTAAAAATATAAATAATAATAAAATTTAAAATAAAAATGACAATAATAATAACAAAATAATATCAATAATAGTTATAATACTGATCGTTAATTTTATTATTATTTATTATTATTAGTTTCCTTTTACGTTTAAGGATAGAAAAACACACGTGTTAAAATTTCACCATTGTAGTAAAAGTTTAAAACTAATGTATGGTTTAATATTTAATATTTAGTTTCTAAAGATATCCTCGGAATTCACTTCAGGCAGTGACTTATCAATTTGAGCTTTGTTTGTTCACCAGTGAATTGTGCAACATGACACAGCACTGCAGAAGGCAACCATATGTTACCAAGAAGCTATCCCTTCTATCATTAACGACATGCCACTGCTGCTGGCTTCTTTTGTAAACATTTCTATAAGAATCTTAAACAACCTGCGCTATTTTACCGCCAGCAAAAGTCAATTCAGTCTGAGTTTTCTAATTGTGTGTCAATTGAAAACGCTTTTCTTCAAATAAAAGACACATTCTATTCAGGCTATTTGATTCACAATCACATATGTTGCCTCCCTGAATTGAATCCCTCTTCCGCTGATAAAAAACGTTGCCATTATTTCAAGCAACGATCGTCTAGGCTATTTTTCTATTTCCACTAAATAGGAGCATCATTTTTTTGTAAATGATACAATTGTGTGATAAATTACTGCTAGATGAAGCAAAATTATGCAGAAGCAATCAGACACGTGCATTTTGAATTATATTATTGCTATTTTTTATACAGGTGAATAGTCCATACACAATTATATTAAAAATGCAGATCTATACATTATCGTTCAGAATAGCAGCTGCTCCGAAAAATTAGGGCTCGCTATAATTATGAAATGGCGGACAGTTTCTTTTTAGCTTTTACCATTGACGAAGGAGGTCCAATTTTCACAATTATCCCTGCAGTAACGTAACCAAGAAATTGGTTTAGGGATGCAACCTTATCCTTAAATCATCATTGCCTATGTCCGCACTGACGTATCCAAGGGGGGATGGTTCAGAGGTGCAACTCTCTCCCTAAATCATCCCTACCTATGTCCATGGTGATGTATCCAGGGGGGTTGGTTCAAGGGGGCAACCCTTCTCTCAAACCATTTTCGTTTATGTCTGCAGTAATGAATCTAAGGGGTTGGTTCAGGGATGTAACCCTAACCCCCACCCTCAAACGATGCCGCCGTTTGTTTGCAGTGACGTATGCAAGGAGATAGTTCAGGGGTTGTAACACCCCATTACCCAATCCACTCAACCCACTACTTTTGAAACGTTTGACTGCTAAGCTTACTCTTTTTTAACCTTCCTTCACCCTTTTTCCTTCTTTCTTGAGCAAAATCTTTACCTGTCACTTTCCTGTAACTTCTACTATGACTTACATGCCATTAAGTTAAACATCTATCCAAATACTCGATGTTAAGTGGGATTTTGAGAAGAATACACCGTTATTCAAGGAACATCAAACTACTGTGTATCCAAACCAAGATGTATAGCTGGGTACTGGAAGGATGCACTGTTATTTGTTCAGAAGGAAAAGAAAGCATTACAAAGAATCTTGTAAATAGTTTAGCAGCCACAACACAAGGTCAGTGACAAGGCGAGCCTCTGATAAAAATAGTAGTGAGGAGCTTTATGCTTTGGTTATTTTTTTGCTGTAACTAAAATGGATATGATAGTTGTTGTTTACTGACAGCTTACGCATTGTATGTGATAATGAATGGATTATTCACATACCCAAGACAGAAAAATAACCATCATGATGGGACTATCCATACCTAAATTTTCTTGCTATTAAACACAGACAGAATTATCAAAACGTGTTCTTCGTCCGTAAAGAAGCAGCTCGCCTACAAATTGGTTGCCATGCGTGTCCATGGCTTTTTGAAACTACCTACAAAACATGGTAAGTTTGACGTCAAGCGCCATAATTAACTTCACGTCTGCGTTTTTTCCCAGCATGGTAATACGTATAGTATCAAATACGATCCCTGCCCTTCCTTTGTTTCTTCAACTGATACAGTACACACAATAGGAAGAATGGGAATGACGTCGGTTATAGGGTTGTGTTTAACAAGCACTTGAAGCAAACATTCTAATGCATTAAACCTTCTATAGCAACTGACTAAACTTAGCTTCATGCTGCTAAAGTTGTCTGTAAAGCCAATGCCATATTGCTTATAACTCCTAATCCGGTTTGTAACTAAGTGCTTTAGTAACTTTCGAGGATTTCTTTCAATCAACGGTTCTTAGTCGTTTCAATAAAACCAAAACGAACCATACTCAATTCACAATAAAAGCACAATAAAACTACACTAAAATCATAATAAAATTCGCAAAACGACAATAAAGCTACAATAATGTTCACATTAAAATCCACTGTAAAATCCACGATAGACTCCATAACAGAAACCACCACAGAAACGATAATAGAAACCACACTATATACACAATAAAATCTACAGTGAAATATGCAATAAACCACAATGAAGGCTATACAGAATAAACCGCAATAAAAGCCATAATTAAGCTCCAAAGATGAAACCATAATTGGAACCATATTAATTCTTCAATAAAATTACAAAAAGCCGTGATCAAGTTCATAATGAACTCATAACGGAAATGTCAGTCATATTTTAATGTATTTTAGTTCCATGAAAATCGTAAGTATTTTAATGCTTAATATTTTCTGTATTAGTCCGAGTATTGCCAAGTATTTTTCGGTAATCCAAGAGAGGTATAAGCAAACGATATATGTAAGTCTTCTCGAACATCTAAAACTATTTGAGTAGTTTTAACAGATGAATCATCTTAATAGTGTTGTTTCATTTTAACTTGTCTTAATTTTGATGCTTAAAGTTGGGCAACAGGATATGAACACAAATGATCCTGTGAGACAACAGGGAGTTTATATTAGTATCAAAAGGGTATCGTCTTAAATTACGGGTTTCATATTGCTCCTCATTCAATACAGTTCCGGCTTAGGTATGAAATTCCTCTCAAGAAAAATCTTGGGTTTGACAGTGTCTCTGACGCAACAAGAGTCTGCTTAGCGATTAATATGTTCTCAACACAAGTTTCTGCAGTTTAATTGCCCCTTGAATAACAATGCAAATTGGACAGTTTCCCTAAGTGTTTTAGAAAGTGGCAATGCAACAGCTGGACTTATTTAAGCACAGTTTTGCTCTCTCTTATCTAAAAGCACAACATCTAGAGAAAGACTCCGTTTTACTAGACAGATCAACAGTCTTCGGGTATGAAAAATCTTCACCTGTCTCTTTCCAACGAAACTTCTATGAAAACAAAGAATGGCTGAAAAGTTGTATTTCCTTGTTTGTATTTTTATATTTTCATTTTCAACATGCTCCTACAGTGACCTAAACCCAGTAATTAGAAAATATAGGACAAGTAATATTAACCAGACGCAAAATTTTAATCTTTGTTTTGACATTTTTGTAATGGTCAATAATATTTTCATGTCAGTATATGCTTTGTTCCATGATTAAACTATATTTGCGTTCTGGTCAATATTGAAAATTTATTGACTTAGGCATTGACCAATCAGAAGTGGCGAATGGGGTTGGAACGAGTGTGGCGGGATGGTGATGATGACTTTTCTCAGTCTATAAATGCACAAACTGTTCCTTTTGTTTGAGGATGCCTTTCTGTCAAGTATTGAATCCGCCACTTCAATACCAGTTGCAAATTTTAGCCCTTCCAACCTCCCCTCGCGACCTCTGCTGGTTTCCATTTGGTTATGCTCTCCTTCCAAATACAAAAATTGGCCAAGTACTACCTTTGTATGCATGTCTTTCACACCGATCCTAATCTTACCCCTGCTGCCCCCATGTGGCTTTTATTATGTTTTCTACATTGCTTTCATACATCATTTTTGCTTTTATGGATGCCCTTCTGTCAGGCATTGTATGGAGAGCTAGCACAGTGGGATCACACAGCAATACTTACTTCACATTCATTTAATTATTATCAACGTTAAGCAGCCTTTGTGTGATGTGAGGTCAATGCTTGTCATTTATAACAACAAGAATGTGGCTATATTTAGCATCCTGCGTCATAAACCAGACAGGAGTTTACCGGCACACCCTTCAGTCCTCCGACACAGTTTTTCTTTTCCTTATCTTTTTTAACAGAATTATATTTAGATGCGCAGTATTTCTTGAAAATAAAAATAAAGCCAAAGAAAAACAACAAACTATGTATCATATGTTCATAAATGTTATTAACTGTATCCCACAGTTAATAAAATTAATAAAATTCTTTGTTAAGAGACTCGGTTGGTTAGAGCGTTAATCTGGCACCGCTGTGACGCTATATCCAGACAGGTGTGGCAAGTAGGTGTGTTGACATTGACCGGGTTCACTGGCATATTTTATCAACCACTGTATACACCTAGGCAAAAAAGTATTTGGTGTATAATTTTTGGGACTGACCTGTTTGAACTCGAAGAATATTTAATGACCGAACTGAATATAAAAAACTTATCTCTTTTAAATTTAGCAATTGCAAAGACACTAATTAAAGTGGGTGAAGGTTAGTCCAGTTATCTAGAGCGTTAGTTCACTAATGCTAAGTTTCGGGTTCAAATACACCAAGGATAGTGTTGTGTAAAATACAACACCATACTGCGTTACGTAAAATAAAGCTCCAAATTGCGTCACGTCAGAAGGGCATATTAATGATGTAGTAGTGAAATGGCGGGGTAGCCTGTCACAGTAGGTTAATTGAATTTCCTCCATGACGTACTGCTGCATCAAGAACGAGCGAGTAAGTTCTTTGAAAACTACCACCCACTTGTCATGCTCAGACTGCCAAAATTTTCAAGAAATGACTGTTATGCCTTGATATTCCGACTGCAACACGTTTGTTTAAAATTACCCGAAAAAAATGATTAAAAAGGCTGCAAAATTAACAAACTTCAACTTTACCAGAAAAATACTCTCTAACCTTTCATTAGGCGTGAGATAAGCTTTTTAATTATTTTTTTGCTTTTTTATTTTCAGTATTGCGGTTAAGTTGCATGGTCTATATATTTACTGTTACAATATTATGATATATTACATGCTTTCTCAAGTCTGAGTTGCTGAGCATATACGACAGAGAAATGGGTAATGTAGTTAACGGTCTATCTCTGTGAAAATGCTCAGCTTTGTGTTTTTTGGATCTGATGCTTGTGCCAAAATCTCTCTCTCTCTCTCTCTCCCTTTCTCTCTCTCTCTCTCTCTCTCTCCTTTCGACTCCATCCCCTCCTCCGTCTCTCTCTCCTCTTTTTATGTCTCCTTCCCGCTTCCCCTCTCCCTCTCTTTTTCTCTACATCTGTTAAAAGACTAAATTATTATTTAAATAATTTTTTCTAATGTGTGATATTTTGTTAAGTGAAATAGCAGAGAATCATGAAATCTACACTATACATATTACGTAAGCCGATCGTATTTCATGTTTAGCAGCGCAATTGCAAAGGAAACACCTGTAACTTTCTAGTGAGTGTAGCAGACGAATACACGAAATACGAAAACGCCAAAAATGTATAATGCACATGATAACACATTTTTTAAATCATGAAGTAAAAAATAAAATCACACTGGCGTGTGAACTAAACTGAACACTCACCTGTCAGGATCATTATACCAATACCAATACTACAGGTTGCAGGAAAACTTTTCGAATCCGTTCATCGTTCAAATAGTTTTATCAGTTTCTGCAGTGCATTGTTTTACCGTTTTCCACAGTAGACCTCCACACAGGAGCTTGGGAACTCGCACAGATCAGATAGCAAATATTTTACATTTAAATTTTGGATGTAAAAGGTATTTCTGACATCATGGTATGAACTCCAACTTAGGCTAGTGTTTAATCAGAATTCTGTGTGGTACTAGTGCATTTCCCTGATTGTCAGTCGTAACACCGTTGCTTAGCATAGCATTAATATAATAATAGCCTTCTGTATTGTGTATTTGCTCGCGCAACTCTCCAAAATGCTGTTAAACTTGGAAAATTGAAGTCAACCATTTCATCTTAAAATTCTCTTGAGTAAACAGCCATCCATTGGCATACCACCAAGAATGATAATTCACAGGCTGGTTGAAACCGTGTAAAAGGGGGCAGGAGGGGTTATGAGGTTTCATCAACGAATGCATGTGAAGAAGGTTCGTAAAACAGTTCAAGCGAGCTCGAAGGGAGGGGTATCATCGGCGAACGCTCTAAGACTCATGCGAATATCAACACAAAAAGGAAGAATTTGCGTGCTACGCTTTATTTCATCTTCTGTCACTTAAAAATGCATCATTACTCGGTTTACCCGGTGACATGCTGATACATAATCTTACACGATCATGCCATCAATAACACGGAAATGCCATCACAAATCACTGTTAGCAAAAGCATAGCATTGGCATCATTATTAGTAACATTGTTATGAAATGTATTATGATTGTTCAGTGCTTAAAATTCCCTCATGGATGGCCAGACATGCACATACAGTAAAATTTGAGATGCGGCTCTCCATAGACATTTGATATTGTGAACATTAAGTATAAATGTTTAGCTTGCTCTTCAGGGTTGCTGATATAACCTAAGGCCTGATATCAATAAACCCTGGAATTAAAATGACACTGGCAATTATTTCTCTTCCGGAAAAATATCACAATATCAATGTATTTCTAGCTCTTCTAGACAGTTTTTTTTTATCTGCTGAGAGAGGACAAAGTGGATATATATCATTTCACTTGATTTGTTGTGCATGTGAGTGAGGTGGATTTTGCACTGTGAAGTCTTGTCTTGGAACTTTACATTATTAATGTCAGACAAAAATGTATTAAAATATATTTTAATAATTTTTCAAAAAGCTGATTAGCCAAAAAAATTCAAATATGGTTAACAATTTTACTTTATATTAAACTGCTTACCATAGCTGCTTTGCTCGGGACGATATAGCAAAATTTGTGCGAATGTGATATATGGAAGCAAACGGTTTATGTTTTAATTGAAAAACTCTTGTGTGTTTTAGCTCAAAGGTCTGTGAAATTCTTTAATTTTAATTTCTGTTCAGCCCACAATAATTGAAAATTTGACTGTAATGGTAAGTTTATAAATCAATGACAAGCAAGTACTGACTAGTAGAAGTTAACAAATGCGAAGTTAGAAATACTTCAGACTTTCTACTACAGGACGAATTTATGAAAGAACTGAATTTACGCAACAAAGGACATACAGAAAAAGCATATCAGTCCCAAAGCTAACTCTTTAAGGCCTGAAATGCACAAAACACAAAAGAAAACAAAGAAAGGTATTTAAAAACAATAATAATTTAGTTTTGATCAAAGTTTATTTGTTTGGAAAAACATTTGGGGCAACTGATGAATTGAGCTATATATCAGACTTCGCTTTAAAATTACGGTTACAAAATGCTTCAATCGCGCTTTCTTGTTTATGTAATTGTAAGCCATCATTGCATTGGACATCTTGTTGACTTTACACTAAGAAAGACAGCAACCATTTCCAATAATGGTCGTATATATACGATAGTTTATAGCCAAGTTAATTCCCTAGTGAAATGTGCCACGCTTTGTGGAGAGACATCGAGTTTTGGTTTTCAGCACCTCACAGAAGGGCGACAGTGTGTGCTGTTTCATTTTAATGAAGAGCACTGCTACCAGGGAGTATCTCAAACTACCGGTGTTTACTACAATGTATACTTAATGCGAAGCTTCTACAGTAGAGCGCCGTGTAAGTATATAGCAGTATATATATATATATATATATATATATATATATATATATATATATATATATATATATATATATATATATAATGTATATACTATGTATATATGCAAGCATGTATACGGTAGTATGTATGTATGTAGTGTGTATTTATGTAGGATGTTTGATGACGTATCATGTGTACGCATTTAGCATGAAAAAACGTATCAAGTATATGCATTTAGCATGCATGTATGTAGTAGTATATAGCATACATAACGTACGAAGCGGTAGATATGTTAATACAAAGTATGTATCCGGTACGTACATAGTGTGTGCATGTAGTATGCTGTATATGTATGTATGTGTGCAGTATCTTTGTAAGTGTACAGCAGTATGTATGTTTGTAATCTGTTTGTAAGTATGTGCGTAGTATGTAGGCACAATGTGTACAAGTATGTAGATATGTAGCAGAATACATGTGTAGAGCATGTGTGTATAAACTATATATCTAGCCGTATAAATGTAAATAATATTTTCGCTATGATCAATTGATGGTAAATACTTGCACGCGTCATTCTGAATTGGCTACTCAAAGACACAATAGATAATGTGTATTCAGAATCTCAGTATGGTTTTTGCAGCGGAACGCAGCATGACTGATAAGATATTTAATGTGAGGCTGCTGGAGGAAAATGTCGGGAGCAGTTCATGGGCCTCTACACAGTATATATGGACCTCTGAAAGGCCTTCAGTGAGTAGGGAAGGGCTACTGAAGCCGTTGCACAAGGAGGACTGTCTAGATAGGATGGTCATGACAATATATTCGTTTCATGATAGGAAGAATGAGAGAAAGCGCAGGCTTCTCAGTCCCATTCGAACTCAGTAATTGTAAGACCAGCTACTCCTCTCCAATGTGCAGAACAGGGACTCGTCATCACCAACACACTTTTCCAACAAGCGGAGGAGTACAAGATAACATGGGTATTGTCTAAGCATTGACAGGTGTTAGATGATGTGATAAAAAGACCGTGGAAAAGGAAAGGTGCCCAGATAACTCGTGCCATGTCTGAATCCAGTTCTTGGTCGGATAATTAGCTTGTTAGAAGAAGCTAAAGCTTATTCTGGTTTATCAGCAGAGTACAAAAGTAAACTTCAAGCCAAGAAGCCAAACGTAACAGGCCTTGGTTCAACAGAAAAGTATAAATTTTTAGCTTGCTCTTCAGGGTTGCTGATATAACCTAAGGCCTGATATCAATAAACCCTGGAATTAAAATGACACTGGCAATTATTTCTCTTCCGGAAAAATATCACAATATCAATGTATTTCTAGCTCTTCTAGACAGTTTTTTTATCTGCTGAGAGAGGACAAAGTGGATATATATCATTTCACTTGATTTGTTGTGCATGTGAGTGAGGTGGATTTTGCACTGCGAAGTCTTGTCTTGGAACTTTACATTATTAATGTCAGACAAAAATGTATTAAAATATATTTTAAAAATTTTTCAAAAAGCTGATTAGCCAAAAAATTTCAAATATGGTTAACAATTTTACTTTATATTAAACTGCTTACCATAGCTGCTTTGCTCGGGACGATATAGCAAAATTTGTGCGAATGTGATATATGGAAGCAAACGGTTTATGTTTTAATTGAAAAACTCTTGTGTGTTTTAGCTCAAAGGTCCGTGAAATTCTTTAATTTTAATTTCTATTCAGCCCACAATAATTGAAAATTTGACTGTAATAGTAAGTTTATAAATCAATGACAAGCAAGTACTGACTAGTAGAAGTTAACAAATGCGAAGTTAGAAATACTTCAGACTTTCTACTACAGGACGAATTTATGAAAGAACTGAATTTACGCAACAAAGGACATATAGAAAAATCATATCACTCCCAAAGCTAACTCTTTAAGGTCTGAAATGCACAAAACACAAAAGAAAACAAAGAAAGGTATTTAAAAACAATAATAATTTAGTTTTGATCAAAGTTTATTTGTTTGGAAAAACATTTGGGGCAACTGATGAATTGAGCTATATATCAGACTTCGCTTTAAAATTACGGTTACAAAATGCTTCAATCGCGCTTTCTTGTTTATGTAATTGTAAGCCATCATTGCATTGGACATCTTGTTGACTTTACACTAAGAAACACAGGAACCATAACCAATAATGGTCGTATATATACGATAGTTTATAGCCAAGTTAATTCCCTAGTGAAATGTGCCACGCTTTGTGGAGAGACATCGAGTTTTGGTTTTCAGCACCTCACAGAAGGGCGACAGTGTGTGCTGTTTCATTTTAATGAAGAGCACTGCTACCAGGGAGTATCTCAAACTACCGGTGTTTACTACAATGTATACTTTATGCGAAGCTTCTACAGTAGAGCGCCGTGTAAGTATATAGCAGTATATATATATATATATATATATATATAATGTATATACTATGTATATATGCAAGCATGCATATGGTAGTATGTATGTATGTAGTGTGTATTTATGTAGGATGTTTGATGACGTATCATGTGTACGCATTTAGCATGAAAAAACGTATCATGTATATGCATTTAGCATGCATGTATGTAGTAGTATATAGCATACATAACGTACGAAGCGGTAGATATGTTAATACAAAGTATGTATCCGGTACGTACATAGTGTGTGCATGTAGTATGCTGTATATGTATGTATGTATGCAGTATCTTTGTAAGTGTACAGCAGTATGTATGTTTCTAATCTGTTTGTAAGTATGTGCGTAGTATGTAGGCACAATGTGTACAAGTATGTAGATATGTAGCAGAATACATGTGTAGAGCATGTGTGTATAAACTATATATCTAGCCGTATAAATGTAAATAATATTTTCGCTATGATCAATTGATGGTAAATACTTGCACGCGTCATTCTGAATTGGCTACTCAAAGACACAATAGATAATGTGTATTCAGAATCTCAGTATGGTTTTTGCAGCGGAACGCAGCATGACTGATAAGATATCTAATGTGAGGCTGCTGGAGGAAAATGTCGGGAGCAGTTTATGGGCCTCTACACAGTATATATGGACCTCTGAAAGGCCTTCAGTGAGTAGGGAAGGGCTACTGAAGCCGTTGCACAAGGAGGACTGTCTAGATAGGATGGTCATGACAATATATTCGTTTCATGATAGGAAGAATGAGAGAAAGCGCAGGCTGCTCAGTCCCATTCGAACTCAGTAATTGTAAGACCAGCTACTCCTCTCCAATGTGCAGAACAGGGACTCGTCATCACCAACACACTTTTCCAACAAGCGGAGGAGTACAAGATAACATGGGTATTGTCTAAGCATTGACAGGTGTTAGATGATGTGATAAAAAGACCGTGGAAAAGGAAAGGTGCCCAGATAACTCGTGCCATGTCTGAATCCAGTTCTTGGTCGGATAGTTGGCTTGTTAGAAGAAGCTAAAGCTTATTCTGGTTTATCAGCAGAGTACAAAAGTAAACTTCAAGCCAAGAAGCCAAACGTAACAGGTCTTGGTTCAACAGAAAAGTTCAAAGAGCTGAAAATGTTTAAAAACAACTAATGAAGCCTTAACTGAAACTTTGCGACAGCATGAAAAAAATTTCGCGACAGCATGTACAAGGCAGTTGATGAAGTACTAGACTTCGCCAGTCGGATGCACCAAGGCAGATTTGAAGAGAACGTAATCTGCAGTACGTGAATGACAAGAGCTCTCAGTTGAAAGAACGAGAAGATTGGCAAAAAAAAGCATAATGACCAAAGCGTTTGAGATCATTGAGAAATAGTGGAATAACAAAGAGTAACAACCAGCTCATTGAGAAATAGTGGAATAACATAGAGTAACAACCAGCTGCAACCACGATTCAAAGGCGCTGCAAGACGAGCCGAGAGCTTTATTAGAAATCAAGTTAGTGGCACAACTCCAAATGTTAAAGCTGACGACAAAAAACCACATGAAGAGGTCGACTGAGCACATTAGGTCGATACTCAACCGTCTCTCTAACATATCCAAGGACGTCAATAAAAGTACGCCGAATATGTCAAACCTGGAATCAGAGCCTACGTGTGACAACGTTTAGAAATCCACTAACAGTAGTTCGGGAAAGCACTCCGGCCTGATGGCATTCCTTTCGAGATGTAAAAGGGTGGAGATGCATATATGATAACCGTACTGAACTAGTGTTTGTAGAATAATGGAGAGATTCCACAAGACGTGAAAGATGCCACCATGATACACCTGTACAACAGGAAAGGAACTAAATCTAGATGTGATGACCACTGAGCATATCGCTGCTATCAATATCTGTTAGAATATTACTAGGCATTATTCCGAATCTGTTACCTGAAAAAATATGGTACAAAATGTGTCGGGAACAGGCTTTGACAGCGAACGCAGCACAACTGATATTATCTTTACTGTGAGACAACTGCAAATAAAATGTCAGGAGCAGAACATGGGATTCCAGCCGGTATTTGTTGACCTCACAAAGGCCTCTCAGACAGTCAGTGAAAAAGAGCTGTGGAGGTTCCCATGCCCAGATAAGCCTGGACTAAAAACAGTTACTTACAGACAGACTTGCTGATGCAGTAAAGAACTTCAGCCTTACTATCAGTATGAAAACTGAAGTGCTCAATCAACCTGCTCCTGCAGCAGACACATAAAGTTATCTACCTATTGTATATACAAGAATTTCACCTACATTGGAAGCATAAATGAAGAGATAACCCAATAAGTACAATGAAAGCCAACTCAGGTTACTTACGACCAGGCTTGTGTAAGATGAAGACTTTTATATTGCCATCTTATTATTCCCGCTATTTGAATGCAGCGAAGCTTGACCAAGAATGGAAGCCGCTGAACTGCTCACACATGATATATCTCCTTAGAATATGTGCTGTCAAGTGACAAAATTAAGTACCAAGCAAATATAGAAACCATACTCATCTGTAGTCAGTTAAGCAGAAAGACACATGTGACGTGCACGTCCAAATAAAAAGTCAAGCTGGAGTCGTATTATAGAGATACAAAGGAATGGGGATAAGAGGCCTTGTCATGGGGTTTATAGAGAAACGTGCTATGAGCAGTGGAAAACTTCCAGCAGAAACAAACAGGTAATCTGGCAGAGAATCGTAAACTGAGAAAAAAGTCTGTCCGAGATTATTCCAACGGTTAAGCACCAGAACTGCGGAAGATGTGTACATCTCATTAAGATATTATGCTGTATTTTAATGTTTTCATATATAAACCGCAACAAAAGTAAACTACTAACATAATAAATTATATATATATATATATCATATACATGCATGTATTTCATTATTCAATGTGATTTTCTTCAAAGGGTCAACCCACAAAACGAATGATGTTAATGATTCCATAACAGATGTCCAAATATCGTAGATGCATGCAACCCTGCAACTAATAGTTTTCGTATCTGACAGTTCTTAGAGATCGTTTTTGAACATGCCGAGGGTTTTATATTTGACAGGTGTACAACTGACTTATTTCGTGGATGATGACTCTTGGTGGTACGTTGATGGGCGATTTTTTACACAAGGTAGTTTTCAAGATGATATTGGTTATTACAATTTCCCAAGTTTGACAGCAACTTTTTCACCTAGGGCTGTACTCCTTGCGGTGCGAGTGCACAATACGGGAGGATACTATGGTATTATTGCGTTGTTAAGCAACGGTATTGCCACTGATACATCATGGAAATGCACTGGCACCACGCCGACTTCTGACTGGACACTCGCTGAGTTTGATGATACCTCATGGAGTTCTGCGGTCATCATAGATTATCATGATGCTGGAAATTCCCTCAACGTCCAAAACTTGAACGGAATACATGCTATCTGGGCTATTTGCCAAAGCTCGTGTGTTGAAGTTTACTGCAGAAAATGGTTAACCTAATACATTTCAGAAAAGTAGTCGCTTATAAAATTGTACCAGCGAATCCAGAAGGATCACATTAAGTCCGCCCCCTCTCCTTTGTAGAATCCTATATGCGGCTCCGAATTAATGTCATAATGTATAGTATTTTAAGTAGGTGAATGCATACTGAATAGAACCATTTACCTAGTGTGTACTGTAGAAAAATAATAATCTAATCTATAATTTTCGAAATGTGTAACTAAATTTAGTATATTGGCATGGTGTCAGTCAAACACAGTGATAGCTTTGCAATAAACACTTTTAGAACTGAACGAGTCGCTAGGGATGAATATAATTCAAACTTTGAAAAAGAAACATGCAATCACAAACAATCGGAGGCTTAATATCATTAAGAGCAGGGATCAAATCAGAAAATATAAGACATTCCTCTTAAAAGGCATAAGAGTTATACTATGCGGTTATTATGATCTGTTGTTACCCAATTCATATAACTCTTTACTTATAATCCTCTTCATTTCGTATCTTTTCAACGTATCGTTTCGACTCCAACTTTTAATTGCTAAATTATAAAGACGAGATAAGAAGGAAGCACAAGTAATACTTTCTGCTATTTTTTACACATTTAGTCCAACCTGGTACGTCGAAACGCATTTTCCAAAACATTTAAAGATCAATCGAAACAACATCCGTCTTCTAAAGAAAGTCTTACATCCACGCAATGACAACCACACATGTGACAGTGCCAATTGTTTTTCTTTGTTTTTAGACTGGGCTGAGTTTTTGCGATCGTACTTCCTTTCCAGTCTTCTGTTTTCAGCACCCCCCTTCCTCGTTAACGCTTCTCCAATGCACGGCTTTTAAAGTACTTGTATATTTTGTACTAGAAATTTGGTCTGATTTGTTGTAGGTTTTGTTGATGAATAAATGTGAAGGGAATAGAACAACATATTGTTAACACTTATGACGAGACTACTATGCGTGACTTATTTTCATTGACGTCATGTCTATTCTTGGCTGTTTTCGTTAACGTCACACTGTGCTTAGCCCAGTTTATTCTTTTGTCTAGGCTGTTTTGGGAAGCATTTTCTTTACCATAGAGGGCTTCCTCACCAAATGTATTTGTAAATTAACCACATTTTAGCGGACTTATTTATTAATTAAATTTGATTGTAGTCTTATATTAGCCAGAGCAGGTTCAAGAGAGTTGTAAATTAACAACATTTCTAATTTATAGACATTCAATATTTATTACTCGATAGTTGAAGCATTCCCTCGAGTTACGTAAAATGCAGTCACTTCAAGTAAACTATGGTCAACATACACAAAATGTAGTTGGTAGATGCAAAATGTTGTCAGTAGCTGCGACGTGTAGTTAATAGATGCAAAATATAACCAGATGTCAAGTGTAGTAAGTAGGGGTAAAATGTAGCCGTGTAACAATGAACTTATAGATTTGCAAAATGTGGTTTATTGATATAATATATAGTTCATAAAGGAGAAGTGGATTGATTAGTATAAAATCAAGTAAAATATTTTACTGATTTATTTAACAGCAATCACTGACACCCAGTGCAGTGTTTTATCGTGTGCGTTTTAGTGTGTTTTGTTTGGTGTGAAAACTGTTTGAAAAGATCGCTAATACTTTGGTTAAATATTTTTACAAAAGTTCTTTAAAAACTGAATTCGAGAAATTTACTCTTGGCATTATTTGGAAAGGTCGCTTAACTGTGTTCAGGTGCAAAAATGTCAATTACGGTTGAAAGAAGAGTTCTTGCCAACCGCGCATACCCATAACTACATTCATAGGGAGTTGCTTCCTCCCGACTCTTCACACTACCCACACTTCCCACTCCTCACCCGATATCCACCCCTTCCTCATTCATCCCTCCCCACCCCTTTGCCTACACACTTACCCTCCCCCATCCATACCCCCAAACCAAATTTCTCATCGTCATCCCCTACTCCCGTGCGTCACCACTTCCGCCATCGAAAGTGAGCAAAGTCATTGTGATATAGAAGAGACTGGTAAACCATGATATACGCTTACAGAGCACGCACCAGACTTTAGTTTTAACATGTGTAAAGCTGTGGTCGGAGTTAAATATAATTCAAAGTAAATTCTCTCTTAAAAATCAATGCTAAATGTTTATGTAGTGGCAAATAGCAAGCAGGCTCAAGAGAGAAAAAAAAGCAAAATCATAATGAAAAGAAAAAAAGAAAGAAATAAATAAAAAACGATTGAAAAAGAAAATAACAAGATATGTAGAAAATAGAAACAAAAAGGCTATGGTGTGGTTTAAAGGGATGCTTGTGTTTTTGTAACAGCGATAGCAACTAAACCAGCTTTCATTCTAATTATTAAAGATCATTGTTTTAGCTTGAGGAGCACGATTATAACGTAAGTTTACAAAGAGGATAGCAAGTCTGGAAACAAAGGGATAATTGCTTGAATATTTCAGGATAAAGAAAAAGAGAAAGGGAAGAATGAGGAAAAGAAGGAAAGAATGAAGGACAGAAAGAAACTGTTCTCCGAAGAGGAAGGTTGTGGTGACATTTGCACATACGTTTATTTCTATGTTAGTTACTAAACAATGTTAGTATTAAGCTATTAGGGATTAGGACACGCATCAGGGTCAGCTTTAGGAACTGGTTTGAAATGAATGGGACTTTATAAAGAAGCAAACTGGTTTTAGAAAAGTCTGTCTGTTATTGAAAAAGACACAATGTAATCAGTTTGGTTAAGATTTTTTGACATAGTAACACCTTTACATTGTAAAGAGGAAAAGTGGTTTTGTTGGTTCTAATCTCAGAAGATAACTGTTGTTTGAGGGATATGCTTATTTTTGCAGCTAGGTTAGCAGCTAAATAAGCGTCAATTGTAATTATTAGAGATTAGATTCAGTATTACTAAGTCAGGTTGACTGAATAAGTAATTACGAAAACAGAGACTAAGGCTACAAAAATAGCTGAGATCCGTTCATTGGCACCAAAACTGAAAAGAAAACTTCTAAGGTTTGCTTCAAGGAAATATTACGTCATAAACGAGAAAAAAACGATGTGTTTTTTATGGAAAGTGATCATGGAAAGAAAACGAAATAGATGCTTGTGGAAAGCGGGACTGAATATTTCCAAAACTGTACAGAAAATAATGATAATAATAATAATAATAAAAATAAAAATAATAATAATAATAATAATAATAATAATAATAATAATAATAATAATAATAATAATAATAATAACACTAAGAATAAGAAGAAGCAGAACTAGCAAAACAAGAACAAGAATAACAAGAAGAAGAAGAATTTCTGAATCAAACCATCGTGATTATTTGCACACTGTCCATAAGAAAGTGGCAAGGAGAAGCACACAAATAAGCAGAAAATAACTAATAAGTAAATAATATAACATACGACTTAAAATTGGTTGTAGAATTTTTAAAACTGTTTATAAAATATAACTTATGAAAGTGAATGCTTAGATTTAAAGGTTGCTTAAGGGCATTTACTGAGAGATCGCAAAAACTGTATGCATTTCAAAGCCTAGGGATCGATTTAAACCAAAATACACTAAAAAATACAAAAAATTAAAGGAAAGCTTTAATTTTAAGCATAACATTTTAAATTATATGCTTAAAGTTAAGCAGTCTCCTCAATCTTTCCATCTCCTCCATAAGTCAATTAAGAAATAAGTAGATCAAGTCCGACAGGGAGACAGATGACTTTACCTACATTTCAGTATGCATACAGAAGCACTGCGTTATGATTTTATGCATTATCTCAGATAACTAAATTCTATATAGAAATTTACTCTATGCTGTGAAACTGAAGTGTGAAATCACAATCTTAAAATGAAAGGAACGTGTGACTGATATTGTTTGTAGTCTGATGTGTACCGATCATTTTTAAGTAACTTATTAAGATAAACATTCATTGTCTGTAAGCATAGCTTTTCTAAATCATGAATTAAGCGGTAGATGTTTCACTGCTAAAGGAACATGTGTAAAGTCATTATGTAGTCACTGGAGCGTTTAGAATAAGTAAGAGTGATCAGCCTTTTGTCTAAAGCTGTACTTTTAGTCATTAAGATATTTGGGATAATCAAGAGTTAAATGCACAAGAGTATGTAAAAATTTATTGCATTTAAACAACTAAGAGCTTATTGCATGACAAGTAAATATTTCGTGCACATAAACAATTAAAGGTTTTTGCCAGAGAATAAATAAATATTTATTGCATATAAGCATATATGTCCTTTTGAACTGTGCTTTAACTCTTGGGACATTTTATCGACAAATGCCATTAAATGTAACCAAAAGACCTAGATCTTTTTGGGCCATGCATTACTGCCTCAGACGTTTCATTGTGAAGAGGCAACGCATCTGAAGATTTTTCTTACACAACAGAATGTTGGCCTGGCTAGGTGGCATTGAGAGATTCTCTCTCTTGATGATGTGATTGTTTTCCAGACAACAGATAGCAAAGCTGGGCCTAACTAAAGCCAGCTGTTACATTTTTCTTTTCTAAAATAGTTAGGAAAACCTTCCATCTTGTAATGTTACTTAAGGGGCAATTATGGCAATGAGATGTCAACTGAGAATGCATTAATATCTAAATAAACTCTTGTTACATCAGGGACAATGGCAGATACAACAGCTGAACTGAGAAAATATCCATACATAAACTGAACTTGCATTGCGTCACTGGCAGTGAAAGACTTGTAATTAAGATGATATTATTCTGAAACCAATATAAACAATATAAACAAAAGCATTGAGTTGGTATTACTGTTTCAGCTTCTTAAACTATATTTTAAGAGCATATGGCAAGGTTTATATGTATCTTCGTTGTACTTATACTTGTGATAGATTGTCCCATTACGCTCCATTGGCTGAAAATGATTTCAAAAACATACATAGCATTAAAATCCAGGGAGAACGGAGATACTCATGTACCAGCTGGTTACCAAGAATACGTTGCATTAAAATGCTTGAGTTACTAAAGCATTTAATTTCAAACCTGCATTGGAAGAAAAAAACACATGATTGACATTGTCGTTATATATATTGATTGATTGATATAGAACTTTATCTTTCATGAATCTAAGTTTTGTAATTTGCTGTCAATGATTTAATGGCTCGAGGGGCATTTACTTAGAGTACTTGTTAAACACAAGTCCATTACTGAAGTCACTCTCTTACTTCCTAATGTGTGTACCAAATCTAGAGTCACGTGAAGAACACAGTCTGATAATTCGTTCTATATTCAATAGGAGCAATTACAGTGCAAATTAACCCATCATCGTACTTATTTTCTGCCTTGGGTGTGTAAATAATCAATCTATTATCATAAGCATGTGTAAGCTGTCGGTAAACAACAGCTATCATATCCATACAGTGAAAACATAATTACAGCGTAAAGGCTCTCAGAAATCCTTTTTCAGTTGCTCACCTTGACCTAGTGTTGTGGTTGATAAACAATTTACAAGATTCTTTGAGCATGGCTTCCTAATACTTTCTTCTTAAGACCCACTACATATCCAACGCTCCTCAGATGTTGTTTGACTTTCCGTTAAGTGAATAATTTTTGTGTTATTGTGTTATTGCGTCTGCACGTTCGTCATTAATCACGCAAAAAACGGCGATGGCCTTGAAATACTCGCAGCGTTTTCCAGTATATGAGCTATTTTAGTTTAAATCAGCTATTATTTTTAGATTTATTATTGTTGTTATATTATTATTATCGTTATTATTATTAAAAGTAGTAGTAGTGGTAGTTGTAGTAGTGGTGGTAGTAGTAGTAGTAGTAGTAGTAGTGATAGTAGTAGTAGTAGTAGTAGTAGTAGTAGTAGTAGTAGTAGTAGTAGTAGTAGTAGTAGTAGTAGTAGTAGTAGTAGTAGTAGTAGTAGTAGTAGAAATAGAAGTAGTAGTATTTTACAATAAATAGACTAAGAGTAGTCAAAACTGCAAGAGCTCAATTATTCATAAAATGACTAAAAATAAGCAAACTACTGATTGAATGCACTGACTGATTTATAACTGAAGGGATTCAAAGTAGTTAAAATTGCCACTCGATAATCGAAAGTATTTAATACATTGAAAGGTAAAGGAAATAAAAGCACTAATGATGTCAAAACAAAAATGCCTAGATGTATAGAAAAAAAACATTGAATATAGTCAGAAGGTTTTTAAGACAAGTAAAAAGTGGTAAATAAAAAAGGTGAGTAGGAAATAAAAATAAAAAGTGAATGCATAGTTTTTTCGTCGGAATCTCATAGTTACTTAGTTACTTATGGATTTGGAATATGTTATGCAACGTTTTAAAAATAGTTTGGACACTTTTTCGTAATACAGAAATGTTGAGCTGATGGGTGGATTTACTGTGCTCGTCATGTGCGTATTCTCTCTGTTTTGCCAACCACGTGACAAAACAAGAATCCAACTCAGTTAGATAAACAAAACTCTACTGACACCAATTGGATTAAAATAGAAGCCCAAGGCGAGTGTGTGGGAAGAATGCCCAGCACTTCGGACAAAGCGTCTGCGAACTCGTACAAACTACTAGACGACTCCATCACTGTCTGTCCATCGAAGGCGTCCCTTATAAGGTCATTGACATATTTCTGCGAGACTAGCAACGAGCAGGATGAAGAAGTTACAGTTATACAAAATGGCTCATCTAGCACAAAACAGCTAGATAAAAGCTGGATGACAAGCGAATATTTTATAATCATTGTTTAAAATGTGATCTCTAATCGATCAATCAATCAACTGTTGCAGAAGATATAAATGCGACAGTAAGAAATACCAAACATAAGGTGACGACGAACCAATATTTACATTATTTTAGAATGGCTGCAATATGTTTATGTGTCAGACAACGCCTTTTGAAATAAATTTTGATGTGGTTTCAGTTTTTGGTTCTTCAAATTTACAATGAACCAAACCGCAAATTACCAAAGTCTGATCCTAGTTCATAATTCTGGGTTTTGGGTCTAATTTTGATATATTCTATGTCCTTCAAGCCAAAATTTCTTTGTTGATGTTTATGAAGAGATTTTCTTTTTATAATCAAAGTAATTGTTATCAAAAAATAGAATCTACGTAGTGTGGTTTTTACTCTAATACTGTTGGTTCAATCTTCTCAACTTTATTTTAGCCACTTTGCGCAGACTAATTCTTATATCCCGAGGAAGGCTGCAGTCATAAGGTAAGGCTGAAAGCTTTCTAGGCGATATGTTTAAAGCATGAAAAGCAGTTTTTTACGCTTTGTAAGATATGTGAAGAGATATTTGCTTGAAACCTAAAGCTGTGTAAATTTCACATTTATGGGAATAAATGAATGTTTACCATAAACTCTATCAATAGAAAATAAAAACTTTGATTAAAAATGCCCATCGTATTGACTTTCCAATAAATTTTTGCGCTTAGGTTGAATTTTTTGTAACTGGCTAATAATGGTTTCGTGTTGACTCGAAAGATGAAGATATATGTTTTGCTAAATGACGTAATGTGTATATTGATTCCCAAGATCTATGTTTTATCTGGCTGTATTCAAAAAATGCTGAATAGTAAATTGGCATTTCTGTAAGACTTGCACACAATATAGATTTATTCCATTTCATAATCTTTTTTGCATGTATATAATAAAACAAAGCAAAATCCTGTTGTTACTGCTGACTGATTTGTTTGATAGGCATCTGTGAAGTGTTGTTTTAGGTTCGAACCAATTTCTTGGCTGAAACTTTCAGACTACTTTTGTTATTTTATTTATTTTACTTTTTTACACCAGCTTCAGACTAATTAGCAGTTGGAAAGCGGGGATTTCAGCACAGGAAGTGACGTCATAATGACGTCACCCCCCCAGGAGGCATAACCCTAAGTCACCTGTCAATCATCATGACGTCATTAGTCACGTGACCTGTCAATCATCATCAGTCACGTGACCTGTCAATCATCTGTCATGTGACCCTAACCCTATATGAGGAATGTTTTCCTGAACATTAACCTTACGTCCCGGTTGGCTCACTTGGTAGAGTATTGAACTCGTGAGCGGAAGGTTGGTGGTTCGATCCCGCCCTCGGGCAACACTTTCACCTTCTGTCTATCATACAGTCATACCATAGGCTTCTCAATGTAAGGACCTCCCCCCAGGACATACTATGTACCGACCGCCCCCCCCCCGGACATTCTATATACCGACCCCCCTAGGACATGATTCAGCAGCCCTATAGGAGCACATTGTGTGCGCACATGTGTCCCATTCTTGCTGTGGCTGCTGTTGGATACACATGGAAAAAAGTGAAAACAGTTGCTCTTGCTGTTGTTGGATATACATAGAGAACAAGTGAAGGATTGACTGGAATACACATAGGAGACGAAGTGAAAGACTGGCTAGTCTTTGGAAAGGAAGTGAAAGATTGGTTGGAATACACATGGAGACGAACTGGCAAAAGAGTCGTGGTAAGTGACTTTTTTTTACTTTTGTGACTCTGTGACATCATGTGACATTATGTGACTCTGTGACATTATGTGACATCATGTGACTCTGTGACATTATGTGACGTCATGTGGCACTATGTGACTATGTGACATCATATGGCTATATTACTGTGTGAGGACAGTGTAGGGGCTGTGTAAGCATAATTAGTCTCGCTATGTAATTATCAGATCGTTCATCAAACCTGCCCCTGTGGCTCAGTGCATAGCGCGTGAGACTCGTGAGCAGAAGATTGGTGGTTCGATCACTTTTTGTTTTTTTTTTGTTTACTTTCGTGACAATGTAACATCATGTGACTTTTGTGACTATGTAGCTTAATGTGACATTATATGACATCATGTGACATTATGTAACATTATGTGACTGTGACATCATGTTACATCATGTGACTTTATGTAACATTATGTGACTCTGCGACATTATGTGACTTTATGTGACTCTGTGACTTTATGTGACTCTGCGACATTATGTGACATTATGTGACTCTGTGACATTATGTCACATCATGTGACATTATGTAACATTATGTGACTCTGTGACATTATGTGACTCTATGTGACTCTGTGACTTTATGTGACTCTGCGACATTATGTGGCATTATGTGACTGTGACATTATGTGACATCATGTTACTATTTGACTTTATGTGACATCATGTTACTATGTGACATTATGTGACTCTGTGACATTATGTGACATCATGTGACATTATGTAACATTATGTGACTCTGTGACATTATGTGACTTTATGTGACTCTGTGACTTTATGTGACTCTGCGACATTATGTGGCATTATGTGACTCTGTGACATTATGTGACATCATGTTACTATTTGACTTTATGTGACATCATGTTACTATGTGACATAATGTGACACTATCTGACTAGGTGACATCATATGGCTATATGACTATGTAGCACCATGTAAGGGCTATGTGAACATAATTAGTCTAACTATGTATGTAATTATCAGATCGTTCAATAGACCAGCCCTGTTAGCTCACTGTAGAGCAGAGGACTCGTAAGGTGACGATTGGTGGTTCGATCCCACCTAGGGGCAAACATAACTTTTTGTTTTGTTTTGTTTTTTGTTTGTTTTTTGTTTGTTTTTGTTTATTTTTTAACATATCAACCATGTTTTTATGCCTGATAATATTTAATTTGTCATATTTCAGTGGTTCTATTACAGTATCCTCTCACACACACACACAAAGCGTAGGAATAAGTATATGAAAGGTCTCAGAGCATGGGAATGATCAATAAATTTGAGAGTGAAAGAATTCAGAGCGTGAGAACGATCAATAAATTTGAGAACATCAAAGACCACAGACCGTGGGAACGACCAATAATTTTGAAAACATCAAAGACCACAGACCGTGGAAACGATCAATAATTTTGAGAACATCAAAGCATCACACCGTGGAAACGATCGATAAATTTGAGAGTGTAAGACTTCAGAGCGTGGGAACGATCAATAAATTTGAGAAGGAATGGGATTTTCCCCACACTATGTCTAATGTTATGTTTTATGTTATAGTAGTGGGAAAATGGTGGTTCTAGACCAACTTTAACAAATTTAGTTTTTTGAAAACATATAATGGTATGTGAGAACAGATTTTTTACACGTTTCAGACGATTCTGCCAACAACCTTTCTCAATGCTTTCAGGTATCGTCAGAACACATCGCTCTCCGCTAAATGTCTCTGTAGTGCATGCCTAGGCGGTATAAATGGGATGAGTGTGACCTACATTTCATTATATCAGTTTAAGCATTTGACGTGACAACAACAATGGCATCTAATTCAGACACATCAGTCTTCTGTCATAATTGTAATGTGACATTTCCATCTCTGGAATTGTTTGTAGCACATACATTAAACCAGATAAGATGAAACGTGCTCATGAAGAGCTTGTTGAGAGATTGACGCCAAGAGACGAAAGACGAAACAAGATGGCTTTGACAGACCTGATCCGGTCCTCTGCTGTGAATGCATTAAAATATTTCCGTCTATGGATGCGTTTGAGACACATCCATAAGAAACAAAAGAAACAAAGACAGGACAAGTAGGGAGAGGGAGAAGGGTTAGTCTTGGTGAAAACACACAGGAAAAGCGATTTGAGTCCGAGGATGTATCGGATTTACTGCTTGAAATGCGACAACAAGAGAATCGGATCAAGGCACATTTGTTGGAGACGTTAAACTATAGAATGAAGGGGTATATTGTCGTGCATGCGCGCTTCAAGAAACTGACGGCGAATGTTGAAGGTGTTATGGTAAAACAGGTGGATAATGCCTTTATCATTAGTCTAACATATACAACATACAATCCAGCGGATATTGAGCAGGACTTGCCAGAAGCCTATAAAGAATTGCTTACCAAGTTTGATGAACATGAGAGACAAGGTTCTGGCTGGGTGTTGGATAACATACTGTACATTGAAGTACATACAGCTACGTCAGCGCCACTGGAAGCGAGTAGTTTATCCCACTGCCGAAGAAAGTGAAGAATACAGGTGGCGTGATAAAATTCAGAATAACGACAACAAGTGCTTCTTATGGTCTGTATTGGCTCATCTTCATCCTTCAACAAACAACCCACAGCGCGTGAATCATTACACAACATTTGAGAAGGACTTAAAGGTGGAGGGCATAACATTTCCCACACCGATTACGGACATTCCAAAGTTTGAAAAGGAGTCGAAACACCAGTGCGAGAGAAATCAACTTACTTTTGATTAGCAATGACAAGAAAAGACATTACTGCCTCATCAAGAATTTCAGCAGACTTATGGTCTATCGATCAAAGCATAAGGCTGCAGCATTTTATTGTGTCAACTGTCTTCACGGGTTTATGCGACAAGATCCTTTAGATGAGCATCGTAAAGTGTGTGGCAAGCATGAGCGCAACGTTTATCATTCCCCAAGAAACCTTTCATCAAGTTTAAGAATGTGGCTAAACAACAACGAGCACCTTTTGTGATTTATGCGGACTTTGAATGTTTCACGAAAAAGCATGAAGAAGGAGACAAGTATCCGCATCATTGCCCAAACAGCTTCGCCTATGTAGTTGTTAGCCAGTATGACACACGTACACCAGTCGTATATCGAGGAGATAATGCTTTGAAAGTCTTTTTAGACCATACGCTGAATGAGCGTGATCGTTCTGTGCGCGGTTTACAACAGCCACAGGAAATGGTGATGACTCGTGAAGACAAAGAGAATTTCAAGAACGCTGTAGATTGCTACATTTGTCATGAGCCTCTAGAAGCAGATCGTGTGAGAGATCATGACCACATCAATGGCAAATATCGCGGAGCTGCACATAATGAATGCAACTTACAATTCCGACCTAGAAAGGATAAGCAGGAGGATTAAGATTCTTTTATCAATCCTGTGTTTTTCCACAACTATGACAGTCATTTGATCATGGAGGAAATTGGGAAATTTAAAAACGAAACGATTACAGTTATTTTCAAGACCATCGAGAAATATATTGCATTAACCATGAGTAATCTAAAATTTACAGACAGCTTTCAGTTAATGAGTACCTCTCTACAGAAGTTGGTACTCAACCTTGCAGCAGAAGGGAAAGATAACTTCTACATAATGACCTCTCACATTCACAATAGTGACCAAGAAGATTTGCTGATGAGAAAGGGAGTGTAAACTACGATTACGTGGACAAGCCTTCCAAGTTTGCTGAAACACAGCTACCTTCAAAGAACAAGTTTTATAGCCATCTCAGCAAAGAGGACATCAGCGATGAGGATTATGCTCATGCGCAGAAGGTGTGGGATACATTCAACTGTAAAACATTTGATGAATACCACGACCGTTACCTGAAATCAGATGTGCTACTACTGGCTGAAGTGTTTGAAAATTTTCGTCAAGTATGCCTCAACACGTATGAATTGGATCCTGCTCACTACTATACAGCGCCAGGACTGTCGTTGGATGCGATGTTAAAAGCGACGAAGGTGAAGTTGGAATTGATCAATGACATTGACATGTACCAAATGGTTGAGCAAGGCATACGCGGAGGAATATGTGTGATCACACACAAGTATGCGAAAGCAAATAACCCCTACGTAGCAGATTACAATTATGAGTTACCAAACAACTACCTGATGTACCTCGACACAAACAACTTGTATGGCTGGGCCATGTCACAAAGCATGCCACAAAGAGGTTTTATGTGGGTGAGTGAGACAGAATCCATCGACTTCATGGATGTAGCTGAAGATGACGATATTGGATTCATTTTGGAAGTGGATTTAGAATACCCAAATTCAATCCATGATCGTCATAATCACTACCCAGTGGCTCCAGAACGGAAATGTATCAAAGTTGGAGAATTGTCTGAGTACATTCAGAAGCTGCGGAAAGATCTGAACATGAAAGACAAACCCAGTGAAAAGCTCATTCCTAACATGTGTGACAAGAAGAAATATGTACTTCATTACAGGAATTTACAATAGTAAGTCTCACTGGGGTAGAAAGTCACCAACGTACATCGCGCCATCATGTTTAAACAGAGCAAATGGCTAGCAAAATACATTGCCTTGAACACAGAAAAGAGAAAATTGGCTAAGAACCCATTTGAGAAATACTTCTTCAAACTGATGAACAACTCTGTGTTTGGCGAAACCATGGAAAATGTGAGAAAGCGAACTTGGTGGA
The DNA here is from genome assembly GCA_949752745.1 of Protula sp. h YS-2021. Lineage (NCBI taxonomy): Eukaryota > Metazoa > Annelida > Polychaeta > Sabellida > Serpulidae > Protula > Protula sp. h YS-2021. The sequence goes on along the minus strand of OX457034.1, from coordinate 22,849,127 downwards.
CTTGTTCACAAGAAGTAGCGGTTCAAGAAACTTGTGGCCAAACCTTCTTTCCACAAATTCAAAATTTTCAATGAAGATTTGAGCGCCGTACATTTACGCAAAGTGGATTTGCTTCTGGATAAACCCATTCAAGTTGGTTTCACCATTGTCGACCTCAGCAAAGTGCTTATGTTCAACTTTCATTACAACTACATCATGGTCAAGTATCCCAATGCAAAGTTGTTGTTCAGACACCGACAGTCTATGTTACGACATACGGAAGATATCTACAAAGATATGCAGCAAGATGCTGACCTGTTTGACACAAGTGACTATCCATCAGATCACTTTCTACATTCCAACGTGAACAAAAAAGTGTTTGGAAAAATGAAAGATGAGACAGCAGGCATTACCATTGAACAGTTTGTTGGACTCAGACCGAAAATGTACAGTTTATTGTGTGGCGGGAAAGAAAAACATACAGCTAAAAGCATCACTCGAGCTTGCCAAAGCCGCATTAAACATGTACAGTATAGAGACAGTTTGTTCAACCAAACTCAAACGATGGCTACAGGACACATTATTCGAAGTCATAGTCACCAGCTTTTCTCTGAGAAGAGGAGGAAAGTAGCCCTCTCCCCATATGACGACAAGTGATACGTGTTGAATGATGGCTATTCCACCTTAGCGCATGGACATTACAAGGCAACGTTATAAAAGGGGGAGGTCCTCTAACGTAAAAGTTATTTGAGGTGTGAACATTGAAGCATTAACATGGAACTTGGAAGTCGTGAGAGGTCTGCAACTGATATGGATACTCTTGCAGATACAGTTAAAGACTTAAAAGTTAAAAATCCTACCACTACCATCAAGAAAATGAAAGTGGAGACGGCATCAACACCACCACAGTCGTGGGCTGGAATGCTTTCTCTAGGAAATGGAAAGTACATTAAAATTATGAAACAAAGTAATGAAGGAGTGGTAAACATTCTCAAGTACCTCAGAGATGAGGGATCTGGAAGAAACCGTCCTACAAAAAAGGTTATTTTGCTGACAATACCTGAATGGAAAATGTTGAAGAAGCAAGTGAAAGAAGTGGATTAAAGGCTTCGAAGACAAGAAGACGGCTCATAACAAGGTATTGTCATCATGAATGCACAAGTGTTTAACGGCGGTGCTTACATTACTGTAAATGATTTGAATGAAGTAAAAATAAGTTCTCGGATAATAAGTTCTGCTTATCGGTTTAAACCTGAAGTGTGGATAGACTTTAAAACATACCGCTTAAACCTGGGTTCGAACGTAGACTTGAAAATAAAGTTGAAGTGTTAGTGGTTGGACATGATTCTGACATGCGTGTTAGATTCTGGACAAATCTTTTCAGGATTATCCAGAGGATTATGATGGAGTTGAGCCAGATACTCCATATTCAGATTTGGTTGGCTTTGATACGAAGAATTGGCGCGCAGTCTTGCGATTCCTAGAAGCTATACAACATCCACTCTTCACGATCTTGCGAGCATAAAAACGTCTTTGCAGACAAGGAGACAGCTCATAGTTGATCTGACTGTTGAACGATATGGAAGACTTTTTGTTGGATTATGAACCCACTACAATTGGATTCTCATATCTGAGAAACTTAAGTGATGACATTGTGTTAAGACATTTTGGAAAGCATATCATTCTATCACCTGACGAACAATCCGTGTTGAAAGACCATGTAGAGAAGTTGAGGATACCCGGCTTTCTCCTGGCAGTCTCAAGATGGTTACTGGTCCATGAAAAAAAACACACCTTGAAACAAGTCTTTTGTCGAGACATCATGAGATAGTATGGCTTCTATCTGCTTCTTGTTCATGACTGGTAGTCGAATTGAATGCTACGATTTGCACTTATTTCAACAATGTTATCAAATTCAGCATACACTATAACATTGATTATTTTGCAAGGCACCAGCAAAATTCATTTCTTGTAAAAAATTCCCATGTTTGATAAGGGCATAATGATCATCACCATCATAATCATGTGTTAAGTCAAAAGAAAATAAAGAATAACCTCTAAGCCAATCTTCCCGTTTTATAATGGAACTTTTCTCACTATTCAATCTATCAAAAGATTTGTAAGGAGTTTCAAAAGCGTCAAGATATTTGCCTCGACTTTTGTCAAGCTTTAGAGGTTTGCATAGGACTGGTTCACCATCCGTGTAAAGTTGCATATAGTTAAGATAAAAATGATCAAAATTGTATGGATTTCTCAATACCGTTCCAGCAAAGGATTCATTTTGAACTAGTCCAATGACAATACGTTTTGGTAATTGGCCTAAAAAGATGTTATCTTTCACAAAAGATTAAAATCCAGCTGGAATCGCTAATATTTTACATCCTTTTCTAGTGATAATAAACTTAGCAGGATTTATCATCAATGCATCTGCATGTCCAAACTGAATACCTGTACTAACCCTCACTTTGCGAATGCTTAAAAACGCATCTTTAAAACTTTAAAACTTTAAAACCATTATTTGCAGCCATTAATACATATTCATCTTTTTGTCTCTGTAAACGCAATTTCATACCATTTGGAAGACAGCTATCTTGCTCAAACAAATCTACCCTTAAACCGCCTGTAAGCATAAACTCACGGCTTAGACGCGTATGCAAATAACGATTATGTAAACCATTATTTCCTGCTTCAGCTAGATCAACACCCTCAACTTTTACATGAAAACCAGATACATATCTTTCATGATTAGCTCTTTTCACCTCATGAACATTCATTGATCCGGCAGTATCCTTATACAGGAGACGCATAGAGCGCTCAGAATGGAGACTTTCTTCCGAGTCATGAATGAGATGAGATATGATGCTGATATAACCATGGGTATTGTTGCTATGTGATACCAAACGATCATTTAGAAATAATTCAATATTAGACCATAACCAATTAAACAAATCATTAATGCATGATACGTTATCATCTACACCACATGTTGTTCCATCAGCCTTTACAATACAGTATACAAGTTTGCTGTTCTTTAAATTTAGACATTCTTCTGTACTCGCAGGAATGTAGAATTCTATTGGAGCGCCCTCTCTAATGGTAGTCAGGGGTTGATAGCCTACATTATATCTTTTTTCTACAGCAGTTTGCGTTGGTGCTATGCGAAACAATTCTAATGGAGAAAGACTACATTCACAAGAATGATTATGAATTAAAGACATGATAAAAAATATCTTTCATATATTTTGTTGATGTTATCCGTTTAGCCGCATTTCGCCATCTGACAGGTTACCAGCAAACCTCATGGCTATTTAATCAATGAATAAATAGCCATGAGGTTTGCCGGTAGCATCTTGATAGGCTTCTATGAAATATTGAGATTTTCCAGGATACATTTGTCGTGCTAATGTACTTATTTGTTTGCTGACTCAGGAGTTTTAAACAGAATAATGTAATGTGTATTCAAACTAATATTTCGCATTTCTCTACCATGTTGGAATAAATTATGCACAATAAAAATAATGCTTAGATTTTGTCATAGTGATGAGACGTGTCATACGCTCATGACTATGACATTTGGTCATTAAGTCATCAATGATGAGTCAGTTTGTTTTTTCGGATTAAACGCTCTTCAATGTCATCTGGAATGTCTTGGTAAAATTTCACACCTTTCATTCCCTTGTACAAAGGCTGATCTGCTGCATAGAGCCATAAAATAGGGTTTGGAGAGGGTTTAGTTAAATTTTGCTCTAGAATTTCTCTAACCAGAGAAGTTTTACCACTGCCTGTAGGTCGAGATACCAAACATGTGAATGGATGCTTCATTTTCGAATATCAGTTTCTTTCACCCAACTGTTAAACTTCTTTGGTCAACCTTACCATTTCACAAAAAAATCCTTCTCATCTTTTTCGTGTTTTCAAGACCTTTTCAATTCTGTACACAGATTCAATATCTTTTGTCACTTTCTGCAGTTTTTCTTCATAGAAATGTCCATCAATATCTTCGTCCAAAAAGTCTTTCACATTATACAAGTGTATTCCTTGCTACTGACAACGATGTGTGATAATGAAGACTTCTCGCGTCCACTTTATATGATAATCCCGTTGAAGTACATATTTCATGTGGGAAATGCGAACCTGATCACCAATTTTAAATTTGTAGGGTTTTTTCTTCTTCTTTGGTTTCAATTTAAATTTGTCTACATACATATACTTCCACACTTTCGATTCGTTGTCTTTACGAATATCTGCAGGAGCATACTTATTAGGAAGGGAGCCCTGAGGTCTATGGTTGTAATTGTACAATAAGTCTGGAAGGATGTCCATATAGCGATAAGTTTGATTATGTAGGAAATATCGATACATCGTTCCCTTTAGAGTGCGAATGACTCTCTCAGCAAAGTTGGCTTTGGTTTCATTCTTTGTCGTATAGGCATGTATTCCCCCCTTCTTCAAAAATGCTTTTACCCATCTGTTTTTAAATTCAGTTCCTTTATCTGAGCTTAGAGTTCGTGGTCTTTGTTGTGTTTCATGAAAAATCTTTTCAAAGGCTTCTATGACACTGCTATGTGATTTATTAGGTATTGGCTGCACCGACAAATATTTGGAAAACACATCAATAACAACCAATAAAAAGCGGGTGTCATCATTATAGGGAGCTATGTTTCCCATGTCAGCTAAATCAATCTCCCACATGTCATCAATACCATGTAATGACACGTTGCCTTTTAAACCTGTATTTTACAGGTAGTAAACTGAAGGCATCTTGTGAATGAGTGACTGGTTGATCATGTTTTTTAATATATGATAAAGTTTGTAAGGACCAGCAAATGCCCCGGGTTGACCCGGCTTAAAGTAAATATTGGTTAAGTAGTCTCTCCACGTCGACATGTTAACACTAAATGATCACCACTTATCAACATATCTTGCATTTTATTTTTTCAACATCTCTTGCATTTTATTTTATCAACATATCATGCATTTTATTTTGTCTTACAGCTCAATCAACATATCTTACAAATCAAGTATTGATACAATGGTGTGAATAATTGGAGTCCATTGATCTTCAATGAACATTAGCCAACTACTTAATTCATCTAATGTGATAGCATCTACACCACATTTTTCACAAAGTTGATTTGCATTATCTAACACTTTATCTAAATGAATGTAATATTTATCTTAATTCCAATATGTATAGACACATGCAGAATGACAAGTATATTCTGAACACTCTTCATTTTGACAAGCAGGACATACTAAACATGCAAATTTTTTTACAGCTAATAACATTTCTTCACAATATGTTTTTGCACAATATATTGTTTCAATGTAATGTCTGCCATTAAACTGCAATATAGATTCACCACTCTCTCACTTCATAAAACAGTCTTGGATCAAATCGAGCAAAGTGATATGCCGCTTCCACATCAAACTCCTCAGTTCGGACAATGTTTAAAGCACACACTCTTTGATGAAATCCTCACGTAAGTTTGGCAAATTCAACGTGGAATGAGCAAGTTCCCAATAGATGTCAAAGTGTTGCAGTTCACTTATCATATAGTCAACATACTTCTCCTTGAAACACGTTTCTACATCCATATTTGTTTCAAATGTCCAAATAACATATAACGCGTCTGCACACTTTGACAGCTGGCAAGCAAATGACTCTCAGTCTTACTCTGCAGATAGTGTTAGTGAGCTGCACTTGTGACAGTGAAAATCATGATCCTCAGCATATCCTTAAGCACCGCAATTTCACAGCTAAGTCAAAGTTGATTTTGCACGTTCATATTCTCCAATCGAACTTCAGCCAGTCTTTTCTTGGATAGCTTTGACACCTTCATCCGATTGTCCTTTTGCAGCTTGATAGGAGTTTTCTTGCCATGACATTCCGTACATGGTTAAGGATTGGCGAATAATATTGAGTTGATGTTATCCATCTCATGAAGCAATGTCTCCCATTCACTATCATTCATGTTGATATAACGCGTTTATTATTTCCCTTCAAACAGTGATGTATGCACAAAACTCACATAGCGCATGTCCAAGTACGAAATGACTTCAAGCCACTTCGTTTGCGTTAAGTACAGCTTGAAGCCAATGTTGCGTAATCTTGTCAAGTTCTGACACACAATCTTCCACAAGGATGGTTCTAAAGCAAGCCATCTCTCTCCACGTTTGATTCGAAGAAATGACCCAAATTGCCCATGCTCCACAGTAATGGTTAAGTTTGCACTAATTTTAAAGCCGCTTGTCTTCTCCATGGCTGCGCATTGAATGATGACTTCACTTCACCCTTCTCCTTTTATACCATTAAAAATTGCAGAGTCAGTTCTCTTATAGTTCTTCAAACATCTTGCAAAGTTCTGAATTCACTTCAACTCGTCCATTGTTGAATCGAAGAAGTTCTGATACATTCGTTGATAATGGAATGACATCATCATAATGTAAAATAATTCTAGCAGCTACAACTAACATGAGGTCAGCTGCCCAAATTGTATTCGTGCGGATAAATGCTGCATCAATGTCATAAGTTAATGGCAAAAGTAGTTCTTCACATTCACGTAGAAACGAGTGAATGAAACGAGTTCTTGGAATTGCCTTTCCAGCAGCTTCCCAATGCTTATGTAAATTCTTCACTTGCAAAATCCAATCCGATTCAAAAGCAGGAAGCTTTGAAAACATATAGTCAACATAGTTCACTTTGAAGACATCATCCATGGTCTCTGCAAATCAGTGAAGAAGAAATGGTGACATTATTAATGATCAGGTAAAGTTAACACATTTATACGCTTAGGCTTGGATTTTCCCAAACTTACTGAACATTTTAGTGAAAGAATAGTTCAAATGGGTGAAGTAGTTTTAAACTTATACACTCTTGAATTTATCCACATCACAGATACATAGTATGTCCTGGGGGAGGGGGGTCGGTACATAATATGTCCTGGGGGGGTCGGTACATAATATGTCCTGAGGGGTCAATACATAGTATGTCCTGGGGCGGGGGGTCAGTACATAGTATGTCCTAGGGAGGAGCTCGGTACATAGCATGTCCTAAGGGGGGTCGGTACATAGTATGTCCTGGGGGAGGGGGTGACGTCATGACGACGTCACTTCCTGTGTTCTAGTATGTCCTATTGACAGGTGACTTAGGGTTATGCCTCCTGGGGGGTCGACGTGATTATGACGTCACTTCCTGTGCTGGAGTATGTCCTAGGGGGAAGGGGGTGACGTCATTATGACGCCACTTCCTGTGCTGGAATCTCCGTTTTCCAACTACTCTAATTATGTTTGGTTTTTATTTGATTTGTCAATAAATTTCTTCACCTTTTTGCAATTTAGTGATAATTTGTTGGGGAATATTGAGCTAACACTTTTTGAGTAAAAAAATAACTTCATGTTTCCGAAGGTTTGGAAATGGATCTAATATACTTATAATATTGTAAAAATATATATAATTCAGCAACACTCTATTAGCAGAGATAATGAACTTTCGTAATTTTGTGACCATAATCTTTTTGTTTTACTACAGCATTGAGTAACGTATTATGGTGTTCCATTATCACAGAGGTTACCCTAATCTTTTCCTCAACGTTCATACTGGTTATAACATTTTGTTGTTCAAATACGGACATTTCCTTAATACAGGAGAAACAACAACAACAATAAAAACACCAATACGTCAAGAGACCGTGACCCAGCTGAAATAAATTTTATATTTCAGAAGCTTCGGAAAATCTTCCCCACTATTTGACTCTTTTTCAATGACTACGAGCCTTCGTAATTTTCATTACGAGATTCTGTTACTTAACTGTCACATACTGATAACGATGTTTTATTGTTTGACTACCACACTTGCTATGAAATTGTGTTGTTTAAAGGCAAACATTTCATTCCTGCTCAATAGTAAAGCAGGTAAAGGTAAATAAGGAAAAATAACAACAACGACGAGAAGACAATCGATTAGCCGTAGCCGAGTGGATACGATTATACACGTTTTGCACTTTGCAGTTCATTGGCATTGACCTATAAATAAACCCGAGATATTGTCAACAAAATACTATTGAAGCAAATGGTTGATTGTTTTCTCAATGTCATCATCTTGTGTTTGGAGTAACGTCTATAATCACGGAAATTACTTCTTGAATAAAGGAAATTGTGGGTTTTAAGTAACAAACACTCGTGGGAAACCCTTCACCAACTTGTGAGCAAATCTAGACCATAGCAAATGTAACAGTTGACAGTTGCTCAGACAATATAAACGAAATAAAAAGGGTTATACACAGCTTACAAAATATTTTAATATGTGAGGGAGAATAATTAAAGGCAAATAAAAGGTAATTATAAAGAAATTAGAATTTATTATTTAAAGATGAAATAACAGAAATAGACAAATGAAAAAAATTATAGGAATAACATCCTGCATAAAATGTAAAATGTAAACAGCTCTATGATTCTGAATGTCTAATTGTCTTTATATGATGAGATGTTCAAAACGTTTCTTGGACTTCAATTTTGATTCTGTCCGTAAGTTATGTAAATCATGGTGTTTATTTAGCTCAGGTAATTGGGGGAGATGTCAATCGCCTACGTTTTTTTCTAGACGTTTATTTACCAAATCAAGGACCAGGAAACGACACTAGATGCCACATACCTTTCACCCCAGCGCACTCACGCTTCTTCTGATGGCAAGAGACAGACGACACAGACGGCACAATTTACAACCGCTGGATGCCACAGCATCCGCATTTACTCTAATATGTTCTTTTAACTACTTCACAAAAATAATAATTCATATATATATATTATATGTTCCTCTATATTTTATTATATCACCTTCCTTACAGCACAACACATAAAGAAAAAAATCCTCAGTTGAAATGTGATATTATTTAACAGAATTTGAAATAATGGAATATATTGACTGTCTGAACGCGTTTGCTATGAGATTACTGTGCATTAACGCTTCAATTTTTCAACAATGTTTTTGTAATCTCCCCACTTTTTGAGAAATTTTGGTTTCGAAAGTAGATTTTGTCAACTTGCACTCTTTTGTAATTTCATTTAGTAAAATATTACAAGAAAACTTCTTTTTATACCCCCGTATGTAACAAAAGTAGAATTTAATCATGATAACAATATGACTGAGTGCCATATCACTGACGAAAAAAAATCATTTGGGCTAATATTTTTTGTAACATTTCTTTCCAGATCTATCTGAGTAAAGATTTCATCTAACCATGCTTTTCTTTTAGAGCACTTGGTTAAAACATGTGTTGCTGAGTCTGATTGACGGGTGTTACAAATCTCACTGGTTTCGCTTGTTATTATACTCCATTTAAAAATAATTGATCCACAATTGTTTTTTATATTGAAATTTGTTATTATTTTTCACAATGGTAACATAGAAACTGAAAAAGAATACATACATAAGAGAGAAAAAATGTAAGAAAAAATACTTCTTTCGCTGTGAATTCTTAGCCAACATTTAAAGCTCTAGAAGAAAGAGAAATTTACTCCATTTTGCTTCGAAAACACTGCTTTCTGAATGCTTTGTTAAAATGAATAATTTTAAATTGTACGGATAATAATTTGGGCTCATTTGTACGCAGTTTTGCATGTTTTATGCTATTATAAAATGTGGTTTCATCTATATCATCGTTTAAAAGCCATTTGCGTGATTGTGTAGGTTGTGTTGATACTAGAGATAAAAATTGGTTATAAAAGAACTTACTTTTTAATTTAGATATATTGATTTTGATCCCACTGCTAAATTGAAATATATTACTATTAAAGTATATTGTTGGTCTAATTGTGCCAGATTCGTCGGTTAATACAGAGCCTCTATTAATTGATTTTTGGATGGTTCTTACCAACCCACAGTATTTTAAGTAATTAATTTTAATTTTAGATTTATGTAGAAAGTTTTCAAAAGTTAAAATTGGAAATGTTTGTTAAATAAATCTTGAATAAAAACTATTCTTGTCGAACCAACTTTGGCAGAATATACTTTGACCGTCTGTTAATATCTCTTTATTATTCCATATAATATATATTGCGATTGTCTCAAAATGATTATGATGTTGGCAAATTTTAGCAGGATTTGGTAAAATAAGGGAGGTTGAGGCAAATTATTTATATGATAATGGCATCTCAGCAAATATTTTAGTCTCCCATAGGCTGGGACATTAGTCCTATATGTTGGTTCCATCCGGTTCCTTTTAGTATGCGCCAAATCCATGACATTCTAAGTGTTTTAAATTGACTTTCCACATCTATAGCTTTCATACCTGCTTCGTCGTAGTTTTCAATTATGGTTGGGTGTTTTACCTTGGCTGGTTTATATCGCCAAATAAAGTTTTTTATTTCAGTTTGTATTTTTCTTTGATTGGCAAATGCATACATCTAGAACTGACATTGAATGTATAATTTTTGATATACCAAAAGACTTTGATTTGAGTACACCTGCCCCAGAGACTAAGATCTCGCTGTGACCAAATCGTCTACTTGTCAAACCCTGTTGCTTTTGAGCCCGAGGTCTTTTCACTCTAGAACACTTGACTCGCATGATTAATGACACAGCACTTGGATTCCGCGTATAGCATGCCAGGTATTGCATATTGATAAATTGTCAGGCGTCAGCTATCTTAACATTTAATCCTTTAAACAACAATTCATTTATGGGTTTAGGAAAAATACGTCTAAAAGAGGATCTGATTTAGTCTGCACAATGGCCTTTGAAACTAAAGCTACCAATGTCAGAGGCTGTTGGGGGAGTTTTTATCCCTTTATATGTTCATTTGTTTCTGTTGTAAAGCATCTGCTCAAACAGTACCTCTCGTTATCATCAGAAGCTTATTTAATTAACACTAAAACAGGTTACTACATCATTTCATTTAATTTAGATCAATTAATACATTTTAATTTCTGAATATATTACCAAAAATATCGACATATCATAGCTTAGACACGAATGTCTCTCCCCACTTTCCTTTTTTTCTTTCTTTTCCTTTTTCTTCTTCGTCTTCATCTTCTGTTTCTACTTCCACTTTACTATTCAAACGTTGTAACCAATGCTTCGTGATTTTTCAGATTTTAATGTTTAATAGGGAAATTCACAGCGAAAGAGGTCTGATACTCTGTGTAGCTACATATTTTACAGGTGCAATAACTGTCCAAGGGTATATTTAACAGTGGCTTAAATTGTTAAAACTGTTTATGTTTCTACTCAGTTTGCAATTAAAAGACTACAGGACACAAAGACTTTCTGGCAATTGTGAATCACACCATATAAAAATATTCTCTTTCTCTCTCTCTCAGACCTCAGAATAACAATCAGTAGAAACATTCTTTTATTGCTAGATAATGGATTCGAGAGATGCAGTCTACAACAGTAATCTAAAATAAACTATTTTTTCTCTTGCTTCAGAATTTTGACCTCTATCTGTGCATCTGAAATCGAAATATGTGCATGCTTTCAAGACCAGCTGTTGTATGATTCTTTTTAAAACTATATCTTTGTTACTTTAGGGACAATTACAACACTGAGATTTGCCCTTGAAGCATTCTCCATCTCGTTTTATTGCTTAAAGGCAATAACATCGCTGTGACTGGGGCTAGGCAAAAACAACTTATCTTGCGTTGTTATTGATTTGGGTTACTTAAAGTGCAAGTAGAGGGCTGAGATTTGATAAATGACAACTTCTCAATGCTAATCACCCTCGTGCCTCAGATAAGGTCCAATAACAACTCATTTCATCTCATAATGCTTGGGTGTTTTGGATATCATAAAAACAAGGAATTTTTTGCTTTTGAGAACAATAAAGTACACCATTTCTATTATATTTTGAAGGCAATTCCTTCAGAAGACTGGTGGTTGGAGATTTCATTCCTTGCTTTTGTCGTTGCAGGTTTCGGTTCTTGCCTTTACCGGTTCTTGGAATCTTCAGTTCTTGCCTTTGCGTGGTAAAAGAAGATTTCACCCGTTGTCTTTACCTGGTGAGAGGAGGCTTCAGACCTTTCCTTTAGCTGGTAACTGGAGGTTTCACCTTGCCAACCTTAGTAAGATGGTCTCAAAGACGCACCAATTTATTGGAAAGACATTGAAAACAACTGATATAAATAAAAATATAAACAAAAATAATGCCAATAAATTCAGTCCATCAAAATATGTTTATATTTCTGTGCTGCTCTCTTTTTGTGCTCTTTTTTAATTAAGAAGAAAAAGGAAGCAGTTATATAGGTGCCCGGTCATTTTTGTCAACAATACTGCTGTTCATTTTGCTTATAGGTATCTTGGTGGCATGTGTGTTGTCATGCGTGTCCAAATTGTGAGGCAAATCTCAAGTAACTTCGTAGTACGCTCGGCAGCGGTTATTTGCACTCAGTACTCCTCTTCTCTAAAAGAAATGGGGCTCTCTGGGAACTGTACTCCCCATGAAACACAATGGAGGACCCTACAATTGTAAACACACATTTCTCAATAAAGGCGTCCATCTAGTTTTAGTTCTATGACTGTAATAAAGTGCGTTGCATTTGCACTTCTACTCATAATGCAGTTTGCTGAAATGCGGTGTTTTGTAAATTAAATGTAACATTCCATATTTACAAGGTTTGTATGATTGGTTGAAAAGTGATGTATTAGTCAAAAATCACACAACGCGTTCAGTGGGTGTTTTAAGACGCATGGAGACGCATGGTAATCGACTTGTAAGTCATGATGCTAACAGTAACGAAGGTCAACATATTCTTCCTGGTAATTTAATATTTTTTTTTTGAAATTGCGTAACAATACAAGCATGAATAATATATATTAAAGTGCCTTAGTAAATATCATATTGAAGTATCTTAAGCGGCATACATAACCATACTCTGCTACAAAACGAAATTAAAATGTATGCCTGGTAATACGGCGTCAAGAAAATCAAAGTCAGAATCAAAGCAAATTAACTCCAAAGTTCGAAACAGTCAAACTTTTTCAAGGAAAACACAGATGGTGACGATAAGTTCAGTTACAGCGTTGATCTCGTAATCGTAATCACAAGGTCAAAGAATGGGATCCAGCCAGTGGTGGGTTGGATTTTTGCTCCGATTCCTTCGGCTAGGCATTGCAGTGAATTAAATCACCTAATATGGAATTCAAAATTAACGCCCCTTGAGTATTTCCGACTTCTTTACAAGCTAAAACATTGATGGATACACAGAGCTAATTCAGCTGTTTCTGGCCTAGAGTACTTCATTGAAAGGGGAGCACAATACAGTGCAAAATAGGACACAGTTGTTATCGATTTCTGCTTGCAGTATGTATATAGTCCGTTTATTATCCTAGACGTAAGTAAGCTGTCAGTTAACCAAGGCTATACATTCATTTTATCAATGGCGTAAAAGCAATACCTCCGCATGAGTGTAGCGTTGAAGTTGTAGAAGGCGCGAGGTGGGATTGTCCAAATTGGATGCGTTTTACTTTCTCGTATGGGGGGGGGGAGTTCATGTGCAAGGGTGTATTCTAGTGTAGAAGGTGGGTATTTCGTGTGGGAATGGGCACGCCTACCTTAGAATTTGAGTGATTTCTTAAGCCTTCAAAAGTGTTTCAGAATTTGAGTGAAACTCTAGATGAACGTTTTGAAATGAATGCAGAGTTATAGTTATCTAACTTAGCATCTGAACATTAGAGGTGAATTTATTTTAAGTCCCTCATATGTGGTCTATAACCCCAGAGGGGAGTGCATTGATAATGGATGCTATCCATCCATCCTTCTATTTAAACTTGCACATTATTTAAAATTTCTATTTCTTGTCGATGCAAATGCATATTACATTTAACTGAACTTTGCCTTTCTATGTTTTCTTATTCTATATTCTTTCACTAAAGTCAGAACAACAAAAGTTTTATTTAGATTATTACTGTGAAGCTGTAGATGTTTGTGAAATATCCAGAGCAATGGTCTGAAAAATCATTGAAAAAATCACCATTTCAAAAATATTTCAATAAATTGTAAGGCCTTTTAGGCCCTTTTGAATCTTCTAAAATTAGGCTTAGAATTGATTATAGCTTTACGGCTTATTTTCTAAATGTGAGAACATATATTTAAAAAAAGCAACAGCGGTGTTTCGTCAATTAGACGTCGATAACCACTTCAAAGCGACTTTTTCTCTTCGATATTTCGTGCTTTCATATTACGCAGTGTAATAAAGTAGCCCCTAAGGGGGACTTTAAGTTTGCGTCCGCTCATCTGTCGAGCTGTCTTACATCCGCTCATCGCCCTGCCATTATTGTCACTCTGATAATCCGTTTCCTCTGACTTTCACTACACACATGACCAATCATTATTTTTTGGCTGTGATACAATTTCAAGGTCACAACAACCGCCAACTTGGATTCTAATTACCGGAACGTACTCTCTACGGTGTTTTGCTTTTACATCTATCTATTTTCTCTCCGTAAACTGACCTTTAAATTAGTGCTATTCCTACACCCAGCTCTAAATAATGACAATTATCTTTACCATATTTACCAATCTTGAAGCTTATTTAGTTGTCATTGTGGTTACAAAAATAGTCCCTAAACTATACTCTTAGCAAACCAAACTGTAAGTATATATCACGTTATCTAAAAATGTTTACAACTCCTTGTCCAGGCTGAAACAAATGTCCTGGGACTGAATCAGCCCAAATAAAACACCACAAACATAGGGACAAACCATATCAAGCATGACAAATATAACATTGAGGAATTGCAGATAAACCAGCCATATGGAACAACACAAATGTCATATGAATCAACCCAATCGAACCCATATGCCCAGCCAATATCACAATCTTTGCATAAATGAACCAGCCCATACCAAACATCATGAACGTCATGGGGATACACTTTGCCATTTCAAACATCCCAAACCTCATCTGAATGAATCCGCCCACGTCAAACTACACAAATATCATTTGGATGATAGAGCCCATATAACAGAGGTCGTCGGGATAACCAACCCGTATGAAACATCACAAAGTAATAGGCATATATCAAACATCAAACATAGGAATAAACTGCCACATATCAAACAACAAAAATATCACATGGTTGATACATTTCACATGAAACCTTTGGATGATTCAGGTTATATAGAACATTTCAGTCGTCATAGCGATGAACCAAGTCATATTTTACGTCACAGTAGTGTTATGTTCATCAGTTAGCTTTCTAGGTTTCAAGTATTAGAAATAACAACTGTAAGAACAATATTAATTAAACCTATTTGCTACAATTTTCTTCTCGAGTGTAAGAATTCCAAATACAAAATTGTACGCTTTGCGCACACAAAAACCTTTTTAACGCAGTCTTGTAACAATTATTGACTAGTATCTGCCCCTTAAATTCGTGATAAAGAATTAACTGAAATTCTCGAACGACTATTGTAACTATTTTTCAGTCAAAGAACACATCCACTTTATAAATAATCGAATACAACCGATACCTAAACAAACAAATATCCGGAAAAAATCTTTTTAATACTTTTAAGAAAATAAAAGACAAGACAACAGGCACTGATGGCCTTTCCAAAGAATTCTATGTACACTGTAAGAAAAACATAAAACTTCTCTTAATTAAAGAATACGAATACAGCTTTCTTATAGGAAACGTAAGTGTTTAATAAAAAGGAAGAATAATCAGATTTACTCCAAAAAATGATAAGGATACCACCCTTTTTAAAAAATGGAGGCCAAAAAACCCCACAAATTATGATGGAAAACTTATTTCTGTATGTCTATCTCAACGTTTTATGTTGTTTTAAATTCTTCCTTCTCGAATTTCTAGCATTAAAAATAGGTTTATAAAAGCCGATTCATATGTAAGAATATAGGCGCCGTAGTTGATTGCATATATTACATAAGCAGAGAATGTAAGGAAGGCCTTGTAGCATTCACAGATTTTGAAGAAACCCTTTAACAAATTAAACTGGAAGTTGACAGATAAAACATAAGATACCTTCAATTTTTACAATTATATAAAACATTGGATTAAAATTTTGTACAAAGATAGAAAGATAGAAAGTTGTATTTTAAATACTGGTTATATATGTACTACTTCAAGATTTATAATAGAGTACATCAATGTGACTCTTTGTCGGAACATCTTCTTATTGTAGCAATCGAAATTTTTGCTTTAGCCATCCGGGAAAATAAACATATAAAATTAATAGAAATAGAAAACATAAAAGTACAACTAACTCTAGTGATATCTGATATTATGTCGCTTAGAAAATCCCTTCATGTATTCTTTATCTTTTACAACTGTTCCGGTTTAAAACTTAATTACGTAAAAACGAAATAATGCCAGCTGATAAGAAAAATCAAAGATACTTGTACCACAAACCCTTCATATTAATATGGACTAAACGTCCAATTAAATCGGTTGGCATGCATTATTATAATGATGTAGACGAAATAGCAAAGACAAACTTGCGCTTCAATCTTCAAGATTTCAAAGAAAAAAGCTTGGATCGATGGTCGCTGTTGTATCTCATCATAAAATATAAAGTAATTATCATAAAAAATTAGTAGTCGCTGAGCCGATATACAATACAAATGTTACTAACAATCCAAAATGGTTTCGACATATCATCCATGACAACATGAAACAATTTATGTGGGGAAAGAAACCTCTTACGACACAAAATGCAGTACTTATCCAAGACAATAGTAAGGGTTGACTACGCCAACTACAATTACACCTATAAATTTTCTTAAAGGTACAGAAATTGTTTCGGCCAAGCATTTGTTTAACATGCAAGGCACTTTGTCATTTGCCTTAAGCAGAACTACCGATTCAATGCGGCTCCTATCTGCCTCCATTTCAGCACAATTTCTCACTCTTTCGTTTTACATTTTTTTCTAAATTGGGTTGTTGATGTCAACTCGACAACGAGGGTTGGAGATTTTAACCTCTATCCCTGTGCGAAAACATTGCGACGTCATTCATAAACTATTTTATAGCGTATTCAGCGACAGACTAATCCTCTTACTCCGTACATACACAGTTTATGGACACAATGTAGACTTAAAATGCCAGATTTTCTTTTCTGTTATTGAATTCAAATCATATGTAAGCACCAGTTTAAAGAATCGAGTGATCCTTGTACGAGAAGGATGAGGGTAGCGCGGAGCGGTGCATTAGCGTGGAGTAAGGTTTGGAATAATATCCCTTTTAAACAAACACGTCATTCAGTTCAGAAACTCCTCTTTTGTGCGAAACGCAAAGCACTAAATGCAAATTATCCACTATTAAGGTAAAATTGGCACTTCACAATTGGCCTTCAGAATTATCCCTTTTTCCCGTTTGTTTTGGACATGTTGTAGCTAGCGTCCATCCAAATCCCGTTCTTCGCTTGGGAGTAGAGTTGAGCTTAACAACCAATAACAAAGGTTAAAGTTATGTGTAATGCGGCATAAAATGGCATTTAACTAACCATAGAAAAAAAATGGCTGCAGAGTGATTATAAATCCATAGCTCGCACCATCACAGTGAAGCTCTGTCAGTTTTAAGAAAAAAATAAAAGATACAAATAATACACAATCACAAAAAAATCGACAATTTTGATATTTGAAATTATATCACATTCTTCAAAAGCATTTGTAACTCAAAGGGCGCTCATTATCATTTTTAAATTCTGTCGATGTTCAATTGACCATTTATTTTATTGTCATAAACGGTAAACATCTTTCTTCATAGGTTTTATTGTCATTCACTCAAGTGCTATTTATTTTTACATCTACTGAAATTTACATTAAAAGACATTTATTTTATGTCAAAATGAAAACCCTAAACTGCCTCCTCATCCGTGTAACATTGGCAGTCAAAAAGGAAAGGGAATGCAAAGAGTGTGCAAGGCACAACCCAAACACAAGTGTCGGTTTTGTTCTAATTTCATAATTCATTGTGTAGTTAGAATTTTTGTTAGATACTTCTCGCACTCCTTTGCGATGTTTTCGGAGCTCAATTACGTTGCTATGGCGATTTTAAATGCACGCTTTCAGTTGTGACATTTTCACTACTAGAAGAGTTGTATGCAATTCCTAGTGAAGTGCAGTGAAGAAAATACATAGCTGTTTTCTTTGTAGACCCGCTGGTAGTCCTGTAATAAATCCTAACACCCCTATAAAGAGTTGGAAAACTAACATTAAAAATTGAGGAGGTGCTAAAAATTGAATGCTGGCATAAATGTTTCTTATACAAATTATATGCGTTTTGTACATTGGACAATGAGATATAAATGATAGTGCAGATGGAAAACAATGCCCCAATACAGCAACACTCACTAAAGTTACTTGGATCTCTTAACATTTTAAACTGCTCACGCGTAGGTATCTCAAGTATACAGGGCACTGCTGAATTATCACTGGCATCTTCATTTCCTCTGAGAGTCATACATCTCGTCTAGAGTACTTATGAATAGTGAATATGAATTGTAGTCCTTATTTAAACAGCCTTAAAACACACTTAAGCAGAACGTTGCGTCATCTACATTCTTTCAAGAGAGATATTATTCTACGACAGGGCAGCCTTGACGACTTTTTTGTGATAAAGTTTCTGTGCTTAAAATATATAACCTTCGCTTTGGTTAAATACTGTTACAAACATGGTATCAAAAATATTCAGACCTAAACCTTTATGTTAAATAAAATTAATCCAAGAACTCTTTTAATGTGACCAAAAATTAATTGAAACTTTAATGTGACCAAATATTTATTATAGTTAATGTTGACTTATTTCCCAACATCAGTAGAATAATATTGGCTTTGCCTTGAACGACTGAACGGTAATCGATAGAATTTATAACCCACTCATTTTACCTGTGGTTGACTGACTTATTGTTGTATTCTCTCCTTTTACCCAACACTTTTCTTCTAATTCTACTTCTGATTCAGAGCAAATTAATCATGCGTGAATTATGCCTGAACCGTCTGCAAGTTGCCTGCTCAATAATATATTATGGCGTTCTGGCAATCATCTCACTTGCTACTCAGTGGAGTACACAAATAGTCAAAAATTAAACAGTGTATATAACCAGTAATGTAACCATAAACTATCTTGTTGAAATCAGAGGACTTTTACGTTTTCATGTCAACCATTTTAGTTTTATTTCTTATTTTGAACTGTCAAAAATAATAATAAAAACCTTCGGACAAAATAGAGGAAGATTGATAAACAGTTTATAGCTATATTTTATCTTTTATCCATCTATTCTCTCCCACTCTTTATCCACAACAATAATATTTTTCATTGTTCTCAATAAAAGGAGTGCATAATTACAACCCACAAAGCAACCCACAAAGCAAAATCATAGAATCCATCTTTATCCAATACTTCAGTCAATGCAAACCACGTTTAGCATCATTATCGTGGGATTTTGTTATTTAGAAGCATCGCTATAATTGTCAAAATAAACATAGAATTAGAATCTCATACAATTATAAGTTTCACAATAGCTCAAAGCTTTCCATTAGCTATATAGTATATTATAGTATAACGTTAATTGGTTGAATATTCTGCTCTCATTATCCAACATCATTTTTTTCTATTCTTATTTTTTTTTGGCTATTCAAAAATAGTATGAAAGATGGTATGGTTTTGTTTAAGTTATTTTTTATGAATAAAATTTCTGTATTGTAGCAGTACAGAATTAATCATAAGAGTCTTCTTTTTATAGCACGTTATTACACTAAGAATTTTTAACCAGCTCTAGCAAAGACCAAATACGGTAGATGTCTTGACAGTGAACAGTGATGTCTCGAACTATATTACACTAAACATATGGCATTTTCTAATGTGTCTAATATTGAAACTATGTTGCTTGCAGGGTACTGTTTGTGGACTATTGTGCAATTTATCTTGGCGTTTTTACTTTCTTTGTTATTATATGTGCATATGCAAAGATTTCTGTCCAGTCGTCGTTTTCCATAAATATAAATTCATTTTGCCATTACTGGATACAGCTGAGGGTTACTTGCTTTTGCTTGATTAGATGTGAGTAAATTAGTTTCGAAGACGTGATTTCCATTTTAGGAATTACCTGAAGCATTCCTGTGATGTGCTTTATTAGTTTTCAGTTTAAGGTTTCCTTCAATAAATTTTGGCTTTTAAATTCTCCATTTTCATTAATAAGATCAAGTAATGTTACAATGTTTGACTTATAAAATTCATCAGAATAAAAAGCAGTGTTATTTATTTTGATATTTTTGTTATATCAGATACATTCACCTGGAATATTAGGTAATTACTCAGGATCTATTTTATTTCTACCAAATCTGCATTTTTCATGTCAAACTCTCATTACCAATAAATCCCATAACTTTGAATAAATCAATGCCGAAATTAAACTGTGAAATTTTCCCACAATTCAAGTAAAATAGACCCTGAGTTACTTAATCACATAGCACGGTAATAACATGCCCATGTTAAGGACGTTAGTATTGTTATTGTTATTATTGCTCTTAACATTACTCCTATTACTATTGTTATTATTATTATTAGTTCCTTTTTTCCTTGCAAAGGATCGTAAACTATTTCACAAATTTGATAAATATAAATGCAAAACATTATAGAGCACAAATCTTTGATGGTGGTTCAAGTTCTAGCATAGTCGTGTATTTATGCTGCCGATTCACACATATGCATGCTCCTCAGATTTTTTGTAATTTCCAGAATAATAAATGTATTGAATAACTTGTAAGGAATATCAGAAAACAAATCGGAATAAAAATTAACCTCAACAAATTAATCTTTGCAATTACTAACATACGTTTGAAGTCCGTCTGTCATCTATTACATTTATTACCATAGCTTAATGTTGCCAACGGTATAATTCAAAGCGAAACAGAATAGGAATTAAAGATATCAAGATCAATACCAGGATGCTGGCTCATCTGAAATAAAAAACAAAAAGGACAGACTTTAAATTAATCAAGTAATTTTATTCAAGTTCATGAATACGAAAATCAAATCAGATAAAAATACTGAGATGTAAACGTTTGCGGATGCCTATTTTACGATTTTTTTTGTCAAAAGGTGATTAAACAGCATATTTTTTGCAAGAGAATTTGTGCTACCGGCCCCTACCGCTTCCACCGTGATGAGTACGTGGAGGTACTCAGTGTTTCTTACTGATCACAGCGATATCCACAAGACATCAAATAGCGCACAGACAGGATCTCGAATTAAAACTTCAAGACAAAGGCCATTGCGACCTTAAGCGTGGGTCACGCTAAAAAAATTATAGAGTCCGTGCACCTGCCAGCTGTGATGGTTTCGTCTTTATAATAAATGGAACGCACAATATGAAATACAGGCGAACAGACTCAGAACGTCCTAATCTATATGCCCCCTCCTTAGTTTAATCATTAGGAGTGGATTGGTATTAATCATTATTAATAGACATTATTATGTGAGTGAACTAACTATCGTATTTATATGCCTATATTCTCAGGCTCCCATCCAATCAGACAGAATTCAGACTGTTCTAACATTTAAAAAGCTTTGCGAATTGTTCAAGTTTAGGTTTACTTAAATACAAACACGTGGGTGATGAATTTGTCAGTCGGATGTGCTCTTTCACAGGCGTATTATGTGATATACTGATAATCACAGGACGTTTTAAGCTCGCAATGATATTTTGACACTTTTGAGAGGCTGATCCAGGTTTAATTTTGGAGGGGAGGGGAAAGGGCCAAGAATAACAAATCCTAATTGTTGACAAATACTGAATTTGCTCAAATCATTCATCTTCTTTTCTATTTATTTTGTCCTATTTATTTTATTACTCACTTTTGTAGGGCGAGTACTAATCCAATTTAATGGAGGTTTTGTGCATATAAGTTAACACATATTTTTTGTCGTTCAGTATTTCCTTCATAACTGATTGAATATTTCATCGTGTTCCAGAGAAAGATTTTTTATATATTATATCATTATACTAAACAATTAACACTGACAATTATTCAATGTCAGTTATAATCAATGAGCAATACTCATCAAGAGCAACTGTTTACGTTCGGCATTTAAAATTAATACTAAATGTTAGGGATTTCTTTACTTGTATGTCGTTTAATAATTAAAGAAAATACATTTAGTAAGAAAAGTTAAATTTTTTACGTACTTTTGTGAAAAACGGAAAAGAATCCGGAATAAGCGACGGATGGATCTGTGTCAAAAGTTATGTACAGATGGCGACCGGAAGAGGTGAGGCGTGGAGGTAGTACATTGGGAAAGCAACGCCACTCTCCTAGCCTGGGAGCATTGTCATCGGCACCATCGTATACTCGGAGAAAATCATAGCAGCCACACTCCAGCTCAAATCGCAGTACGTCCAGTGTCCAGGTCTGTAATAGCAATGTTAGAGTGAGGTGTGACATCAAAATGGGTGTTTTGTTGGAGAGTGGCGATATATAGCTCAGTTTAGTTAGAGGGTTGGTTTGGTAATTCCTAGGTCCCGAGATGTAACGCCGCTTGGCGTCTTAAGCAGGGAATTCACGTTCCCTCCAATTGCTTAACTAAATGAATGCAGTACATGAGATTACCTATTTCGGAACTCATAATTAACCCCCGCTGAGTCTTTTACCACCCACTTAAGACGTAACACTTTTGGTTTACTGCATGAATGATAGGTGTAACGATCTCTACAATATACAGGGGCAACTAATCTACCGTCATTTGGTTTATAATGACAGAGTACTACGCATGATATATACAATCATTCTGTTTAAATTATTTGTTTTCAATTATCAATTTTAATTCAGCACAATGATTTTGTGAAGTGTTTTTAAATTAACCTTTCATTGGAAATTATTGAAGTTAAAATGTGATGGATTGTCAGCTTCAAAAACAGAAATAGGGAATAGCGTTGGGCATTGCTAAAACGAAACTTTTAAAAACGGTCTTGAAATTCAGATCAATGGTCGTACCCTGCCCATTTAGATCAATTCTTGCTAGATACGTTATCGCTAGATCTTTTTCTGTAGGAGCTCACTTAGTTCTATTGACATTGTTAACATCATCATAACCACCACATATGATGGAAATGATTTTCACTTAAGCTTTACTAAGTGTTAAGGTTGATCATGCTCAACGCAATATAAAGTAATTGATATTTATGAAAACTACTTTTTTAAAGAAATTTGTATATAATAGAAATTAGTTAATCATGAAATGTTACTCATAATAACAAAACGATATATTGTTAAAAACAAAGAGACACGTTTGTAATCTTCCAACGAAAAAAAAATAAAAACAAACTTTTTGTAAAACACGCTTGAGCAAATAAGTAAATACAAAAGTAGTTAGTCTTAAAAAAAACTCAATATCAATATCAAAACAACATGATATTAAAACCAAAGCAATATGAATGCTACTTCGCCTTCGTCTGCTTCTAGTAACCAGTCGCAGTTGCTGTTGTGTGGGTACGCCAGGGGAAATTCCGGGCTCATTATTGTGCCATTGTTGCTTGTTAGCAATTGAGGTCGGGTTGCTGGATCACATCCTGTGAACGTGATAAATGCAACAAAA
The DNA here is from genome assembly GCA_949752745.1 of Protula sp. h YS-2021. Classification (NCBI taxonomy): domain Eukaryota; kingdom Metazoa; phylum Annelida; class Polychaeta; order Sabellida; family Serpulidae; genus Protula; species Protula sp. h YS-2021. The sequence continues at coordinate 22,825,594 of OX457034.1, read as the reverse complement.
ACTAGTAAACATCATATATTTGATTTGAAATTCATGTATTGCAGAGTTGTATGGAACATAAAAAAACCAACACAAAAAGCCATCGTAGAGAGTACAAACCCCAATGGAATTGAAAACAAAAGACGGTATCTATTCTGACCTTACCTGTACATACCCATTGTAATAGATCATTTGTGTACGAAATATTACATAAACGGAAAAGTAGGTGGAGAGTGACATCCGGCAATGGAAGGGGTAAGAGGCAGATCGACGAAGAAATCACAAATCTATTATCTCCCTCCGGTGCTTGAAGGCTTGATCAGATGCCTTAAAAAGAATTTAGAACAAGCCAGAAATGCATTGATAAATATTGAGAAAAAAGTTATCGCAAAGAAGGTTCGAAAGCAAATCCAGTTAGTGAAGAGCAGCAGGCCTATTTTAAGCACATTATTCGCCACGACAGCCTTCACTCTTGGAAGAATGGCCTTAAGAAAAGGGTACAATAAAATCCAAGACTTCAATGATATTATTCGAGAAGAATAGAACAGATATAGCACTGCTATGGAGTCTAACCCCAGGATCCACCTGAAGTGTGATTATTGAAAGTACTGAAATGCCTGACATGTGAGAAATACTTCAGAAACATATCAGATAAGGTCAGTGATTAAATGCTTTATATATGTGTACTGCTCTTATGACATTTTTCATAGTGTCACAGCATTTATTTCAGCCATGCATAGAAACGAACAATTCTTCATATAACGATACTAAAGCAGAAAGTGACACTTTATGTCAAAAAAGCAATAACACAAATCAATATAATCTATGAAAGATATCAAAAATATCAAGATAATATGAAAATAACAACAGTGATAAATACCGAATAAATTGGAAAAGTAAAATTTGTTTTTGTGCTGAAAAAAGAAGGTAGATGCGCAGTGTACATAAAATGTGGAATAGACGTAAAAACACAGTAAATGGGTACGCACAGGACAACTTTCAAGAGTTTATATATAGCACCAAAATGCACGCCTCCATTCTATATGCTTTCACAGGGAATGAACTCAATATATCCCACACTTCGAAGCAAGATAAAAGGTACTGTAGCATAAATAAATTCTGTCACCATTTCTTTTTAAATGTAAGCAGTACAAGCCATATAAATATTTTCAAATATTAATTTAATACGAAGAATTTAACTAAAACAATATAATACCAATACCGGTTGTAGGTCTGGGCATTTGCTTTAAAGCTTATTCAGCAGCTCTTCCAAATATGGCTTTGGTGGCTGATGTTGAATTATATTTTACTTGGCGATTTGCAATGTTTCTTGTGAAGCAATGATATGTTATACTTTTTGACAACACTGGCTCTAATAACTCGAAAGATGACTTTAAGCACATGCAGTTTCCTATGAAAACTTAACCTGTGAATTACACTTTTTTTTGTTTTACCGGCGTATTTTTGTATATTGCTGTGTAATAATAAGCTAAGAGTTTACCAGCGTCGCTTATTGCTGGTTGACCGTAGCGTGCCACAAAGCCCGTATACTCGTGTGTGTCGTCAGAGACGAAGCGGATGAATAGTGTATCTCCGGGTCCTCTCACAATCATCTGAGGAATCTAAAAGTAATAAACCTAATCACAGTCTGTTGCTACTCCGAAGCTCGTCGGCGTCAACCAATCAAAATCCAAATTAACGTCGCTCAGCTCCGAAATATTCTAAATAATCTGGTCAATTGGGTATATATTGCACACTCAATACAGAATAATCCAGCAACTGGTACGCTCCTGTGCAAGTAACAGGCAAAAAGTAATAAAAATCAGAAGTGAAAATAGAAAATAAATGCCTTACGAAAGTACAAAGAGCGGTAAACCCCAAAGATATTTCACTGTTAACCGAGTTGGCCTCATCGAAAACCGAAATTGTTTTTATTCTTATGATAAAAGTCAACATGATCGAGAGTGAACTGACCCAAAAATTAATCTCCGCAGTCCTGTAGCACTGATGGCAGAAGACTAAAACGCGAGAGTAAACAGTGGGCAAGGCTGTTCGAGGATTTATAAAACAGTCCATACTTGAGTGTGCCTGTATTTTTGTTTCAGTTTTCTGTTTTCAAATGTAGTGCACAAATACTACTGTATTCTTTATACAAACACAAGCAATTATGAAAGAAACCCAATTGTTTGCAGTGTCTTTGCCGGCATATACACAGAGCTGTACTTACTCCCCATCAGTATTAAAAACGCAACACTATGCACTACTGAAAGTATGGCCTCAAAGTTTATATTAATCTATCTACTAATTCTCTGTCATTTTTATTTGTTATATTTCACTAAAACAACTTCAGAATTGCCAATTGCAAGTCAGTTGTGATAATACTTAAAGTACTCGATTTCGAACGTGAACTCACGTCATGTTATAGATATTATCGTAGACTATTAAAATGACCCCTACATCAATTACCAATAGTTCTTACTAAGAACCATTGGCAGTACGCTGAAAATCTCTTTAACATGAAAATAACCAATGAAATCTCACTAAACATTCCTGCCATATACGAAAATTGACAATAAGATTTTGTATAACGAACCAATAACAACCAATTACGTTTAATATAATAAGTATTCTCTCCACCTAAATAACCAACAAACATGCTGCCTAAACGAAGAATCTCTGAGATTTTACATGGAAAACATCCTGTCTATAGAATGAACCAATGAGATTTTGCATAGCAAACCTGCTGTCCACAGTAAGAACCAATTAGATTGGCTTCGTCGGGTGACTCATCGTATACTTCTACTCTGTCACACTTACATTGATTACAGTCTTCTAAGGAAAAATTCAAGAACTGAAACTCGAACACCTGAAAAATATACTTGTTTTCATATAGATATAATATACTTGTAATGGAATACATTATACACAAAAATTGTTTTTACTCTCAAATTTGAGTCGTCAACGCTAAACCTTCAAAATGTGAAAAGGCCATTTACTATAATGAGGATACTGGGAAACGATCGATCATTTTGAGGACCGATAGGTGAAAGAAACTAAATGATAAATAATTTAAGTGATATCACCTAATAAGTGATTCTACCCTTATAGTATTGTAAGTAAATGTTTAATGCTTGTCACTTTTTGAAATTATACACTGTATACCACTTCTCTCTTTAGAATAGAAATTATGTGGTTACACGACAAGCAAACAAATATCAACATAAATAACTTTAGTGCTATGAACAGACATTCAAGATACATTTAAGAAAATCTAGCGTTCTGATGACAAGCTTCTTCTATCAGGTGATCGTCACTGTTTTCCACTTGTTGCATAGCATTAACATAAACCTTGCAGTCCTTGTTTTGTATGCAATGTGTCATTACTACATCAGCTAAAGCTATGACAGTTCCACATAGAATAGCCTATATCGTGTATGAAATACCATCATACCATACGCTAGCTATGAAGTAGCCACAAGTAATATACTTTTGTGTGTGCCATCACGCAATAATCCCAATTTCGGCCAATATATTAGGCAGAAATGTGACTGGATGGGCAATAAAAACTTTATATCGTCGGCAAGTAACAACTTCGTGTTGTTTTTGCAACGATTTTTCAGAGCTAACTTTCAATATTAGTGGATTGATATATGGACTACCATATGTTACGTGAAAAATCACATAGCAGATAGAACGCCTCTATTGCTTTTTTTATTTTTGGTAGAGGAATAGAGTTTCTTCAAGTAGGATTCGAATGTTATTGTTTGTAGTTGCTTTGATGGAGTCTTCTGGTTTATTACATCTTCCATTTTTGCAGTCCTTACGATGTAATTGCTAATGCATTTGCTTTTACAATTTCTGACTAGATATTTTGCTTTACCCCACACCTACGACCACTGTCATTTCAAAAATAATAAATAACATTAGTATTATAGTACAATAATACAAATTAGTATTTTTATTAATAAATTGTAGCACCCTTGTAATGTACTGCGTTTTGATTATTCTTTATACATACATAGTCGGCGTCCATGGTGATCTGCCACTCACACAGCGAGTTTGGTGGGTACGTCTGGTTGTTAGCCAGATCAAAGTCGGGACTGTTTATCGTCCCTCTGACTGCGGCAGACAACACACGTGGTCTTGTATCCTCATTACATGCTATGTCATCGTATGGAGTGATATCAAGGGCTTCTGCTGGAACAGCCTGTAATAGAGTATATAAAATATAGTAGAGAAGATAATAAAAAGTAAATAACATATATTTCCTTAAACAAAGTCCCTAAAAATAGTAAATAAAATATAATAAATGAAAAAGTAAAGAAAATAACAATAAATAAATCAAGAAAATAGTATAAAGTAAGTAAAATCAAGCAAATAAATAGAATATATAAAATATAGAAGAATATTAAATAAAATAAAGTAAATAAGAGAAATCAATAAAATAAGGTAGAAAGCTATGTGGTATTAAATTTTACTCTGACATTCCTCAGATATCTTTTGATATTCTTAGCACACACAGCAAGAAATGAGATGTAGTGGAAGTAATCTGTCAGTCTGTCAAGTTCATTTATTGTTGGTTTTATTGTGAATGTTTAAGTATAAGGTCATAAGGTACAGTGGAAAAAATAAAGCGAGTCACTCCGAGAGTATATTACATAAATATTGTCCTCATTTTTAAGCCATAACGAATCCTTAAAAAATTCCAAATTTTTCCACCTGTCTACATGGATTATAGGACATGTCACGAGAAGCTGCTATGAACAGATAAAGTGCAAATAACAGCAAATAGTGAGCTGCAGCAATTCAAACAGAGTGCCAGACGAACTAAAAATTCACATCCTTATGATAAATCTGTCAATATTTGTTTTATATTCGACATCCAAAGAATACTTTCATGTTTCATTTCAGAGTATTGATAGCAACCCCCACACCAAACCCTGCTTTGACCATGCATGTGGCGCAAAACCCCCTGTCCTTACTTTCCGTTATGCATATCTGTGAATTGGGGATAGCATCCCCTGGTTCACAAAAATGACATTTGGAAGCAAAATAATTTCAAAGTATAGGCATCTGTGCACGTATATGAAATGTTTATGTCATACCTCAAACACAAGCATTTTCAAGTAGAAATGTGCATGTAAGCAGTTAAAGGACAGGGTGTTTTGATGTAAAAATAACAAAAAAAAAAAAGCTTTGTATTTGCATTTGCACTATGAATTCAAAATAAGCAAAAAATAAGCTCAAAGAATTAGTGATATATCTTACCAAAGCGACTAAAATAACAGACAATATTGTTTGCATTGTTCAAGTCTATGTTCTGATTATCTTACTGGGAATTGTTCATTTGTATATTTACTCACATTTAAGGATTTGAATATGCATTTGGGTTTTGTGTGAAATCAACAGCTGACGTGGATGAGCATTGAGCAACATCTGATGGGGGTGCGTTATCGGTTCGTAGGTCTTTGTGTTGTATGTACAACAATGGAGGAACTTTGTACTGTATTGAAACCACTTTGTATGCATCTTATCTGTTCGTAGATGGTCCTGTTCCTATGTACATTATATTGTTATAGTAACCAATTTGTAAGTGATTGCCCCCCACCCCACCACAAACATTTACACATACTTCTACTTCAATTTTGATCTACAGAACAGAAGGTCATTCATTGTCAGACATGAAAACACCTCACATATACACACACAATTCTACAATATTGTAGCCACCCTCTTCCCATCTTCCGAGCATTTTTTAAACAACTTCAGTTTTGTTTCCCAAGCTGAGGTCAGAATAAAGGGAATAAATTACTGTTGAAACTACCACAATTCCCTCACGATGATTGTGTAGTTAGTTCTTGAGAAAAACATGTTGCTCATTTAATATGGCATTTTTTACCGATAAATTATGTTTAATCATCAAAAAGACGATGTACATTTTTGTAGACTCTCAGAGCTGAGACAAGTTTCGTAGATTCAATTTTTTTCGCTTAATACTATCTCTCTCTATTATGCTACGAATCAGCGTTTGAGAATGCGCACTCAAATGTTTTTTTATTGGTCGGTAGTTTTATTTTGAATACCTTGGCGAAATACGATTGACTGCCGTAGGTATGTATATGGGTGACTGTATTGTTTAGAGAACCATGGAAAGAAATTTGAGGATGATGTTCACCAGGCAACCATGTAGCGACATATCGGTGGATGTGTAACTCGCCAGAAGTACGCAGAGACCATGCAGTGTTTGTGTCGGAATTGCTCGGAATTCCGTGATCATATATTAAGTGCTAACATAGCTGAAAATACGAGGTCGAATTCGCGATAGTGTACAAAGTTAAATGATTATTTACAGCTGTTTCAGTTCCAACAAAACCTGATACGAGAGAATACGCTAGTTTCAACTTTCGGGAATTTTCCGACGTTTCGCCAATAAATTCGTTGTTAAAACACAAAAAAATGATAAAAAGACAAACTATTAATTTTATAACAAGCACTTAGATGACTTACTTTATTTTTTTCACATGTTAGCCTGCATGTATTATACCCTGATTTTGAGTATGCTTCTAGTAAACTGGAGTTTTGTTAATTTTCCATTTTTATCATTTATTTATACGCTTGTGATATACGACGAAGTCAAAACGCCTTTTTTCTTCTGTATATGAGAAAGTAAGTATTCGCTTATACCCCATTTCGCTCTCTTGCCTTCCCTTTTTCTTTCTCTTTCTCTCTCTCTCTCTCTCTCTCTCTCTCTCTGTCTCTCTCTCTCTCTCTCCTTCTCTCTCTCTCTCTCTCTCTCTCGCAGTTTCCCCTCCCATCTTCTCTATGTTTTGCAGGGAAAGCCATGGCTAGACATGTGGCGTTAGTTTATGACTGTTTCATGTCAATCAAAGTCTAAATAAGCGAGTGTATCCCCTTTTCAATATGCAAAAAAAATACCAAATGCGGCACTGATAACATGATAACAATATCTGTGCGTATCATAGCATTGTCCATTTATTTTATCTTATTATATGCAGTACCATATGCGGACAAATTGCTGTACAAATATTCAAAATAATACGCAACTTTTATAGTGTCTAAAACTCAGAGCGATGTACGCTTTTGTCATCATTGCAGTGACTATTGTTTGTGTGAGTAAACTTTTACGTCAAATCACAGTTTATTTTTAAATCATTCTTCAGATCACCTCTTTTGTTGTTTCTAATTTTCTATTATTCTGTTTTATAACAAGCTGTTAAATTATGCTTGATTTTTGTCATTGTTGCAATGACTATTGCTATTGTGAGCGAACATTGCTGCAAATATTCTGTGATCAAACATTTCTATAAATTAAAAGCTATTAATGTTTTACTTCTTTTAATAAGTTTTGTTCTTTTAGTCTTATATGTTTTGTTTTATATCCTAAAAACATTACCAAAGCAAATTACGTAAACAGAAAGACAATCTAAAATAACCGCCTGTTAGATAAATATTATTAACGTTTGTTTTAAATGCTGAATATTTTTTCAAGTCTAGTGATGTTTCGTTATACCATGCCACGGAGCCCCAAAATTCATGAAATTCTGGGTCTTTCTGTAAAAAGTCTATGGACTCAGACTGTGTTGTGACACAGTAATCGTAATTGTCGACTTAAACACTGCCACCGCCGTATCCATATCTTTATACAACTGAAAACAGCTACTATCACTAGCCAAATGTGTATACTTCATGAACTGCATATTTAGGTCAATGGTCAGGATGCAGCCTGCAATGAGGAATCCAGACCATTACTTATAACAGAATTTCCCACCTCGATTACATCACCAAACTACAACGATGACTATCCACCCAATTCACACTGCGAGTGGCTTCTGCAATACGATACTGGACCGATGGTCAGTCTTTGAAATTGCTTAACTTGTTTTTCTCTGTAAAATGTCGGCAATTTTTGACAGGTACATAGTTCTGTCCTTGTTCAGCCGCAAACACAAAATTCACAATCCGCTGGCACTTTGACAAAACTATGGTGCTTTCAAAATTCAGCGACTAGATAAGTAATCATCTTCGGGCTTTGCATTTACTTCTGGTAGGACAAGATCATTTCGCCAACTTTTGAGTTCTACCGGTACCCCGCCAAAATACCACATTGTCTTTAAAACTCGAATCCGATTGTCACGGAATCCGATTGTCTCATTCTTCCTTCTGTTTTGTCTTTCTATTTTTTCTGGCTACGTTTCTCTCACAATCTCTTTTTCTCTGCATCTCTCTCTCTCTCTCTCTCTCTCTCTCTCTCTCTCTCTCTCTCTCTCTCTCTCTCTCTCTCTCTCTCTCTCTTGACTTTCGTTCACTTCATCTCGAGTGCTTCTTTCTCTGTTTCTCTGTCTCCTTTCCCTCTGCTTCACTTTCGCTCTGCCTCTTCTGCCTCTGTCTCCACTATCCCTCTGTCTCTGTCTGTGTCGTTGTCTGTCACTATTTGTCTCCTTTCGAAGCTCTCTATCTCTCTGGTCTCGTTCTCTCTGTCCCTCTCTTCTTTTTATCTTTCAGGATGCGATAGCCCTGGAATTCTTTGATTTTACATTAGAAGACTGCTTGGAATGTGACTGTGATTATGTCGAGGTCTATGACGGGGAAGACGACACAGGCATTTTTCTGGGAAGGTAATTATGTATTCGCATCGGCTGGTAGAAGAAAATACTTTTTTGTTTTTCAGCAACCAATATTGCGACCTGTTCAGCTCCTTTTGCTCAATCCACAAACTGAGGGTTCCTGAAAAAGTCGTCTTTTTGATAGCTGTGAACTACTTGTGATTTCCGACGCCTTGTAATTATACCTGATAAATAGTTGTATCTGTAGGACAACTGTTAAATAACAACACAATATGCCTAAAATAAATGTGAAGGAATAGCTTGTGACTCTGATTTCGTTTAAATCTATGAAGGAGCGAATAATATAGGCACTTGGTTGGGAAACTAATTATGAATTCTCCTTTGCTAACAGAGCAACATGCTTTTTCTTTTGTTTTCCAATAGCTAATCTCTGTTGGGGTTCAGTCCTTTTTGTTCAGTCGTCATACCGGGATTTCGTAATTATAGTTTCCTCTTGACAGAAAGAAACTACTCAAAGCGCCTTAAAATTACACATGACAGATAAATATAGCCGGAGTACAACTAAAAATCAAATGTGAAGGGATATTTATGCTAGAAGTTTGGTGCACAGATTAAAACGGCAAATTATCAAAAACCATTTAAGCACACATTTTATCAAAAGATAAGGATGTATAGAATTATTGGGTTGAGTAAGGATTGAATGTGTTTATTAGTTATAGCTCTCACTCTCGTTGTCGTTCTCTATCTCTATTCTCTCTCTAAAACAAACTCTCTCTCTCTCTCTCTCTCTCTCTCTCTCTCTCTATCTATCTATCTATCTATCTATCTATCTATCTATTCTATCTATCTATCTATCTATTCTATCTATCTATCTATCTATCTATTTATATATCTCATTCCTTGTCACTGCTTTTAGGTTTTGTGGTGCTACACTGCCAGGGAGGTTATCGGCCTCCAGTGGAAGCATGTTTGTACGTTTTATCTCCGACAGCTCGTCACAATTCCCGGGCTTCGGGGCAAATGCCTTCATTGCCGATGCAGGTAGGTTACCGTAAGACATGAACATATACCATCTTATTTGGTTATCTGTATCCACGCCCTAAGACCTCCAACACACACACACACACACACACACACACACACAACCTCCACCTCGATGCCAACCACTAATCCGTGCTTAAACCCTGTTGTAGCTTCATTTCCAAAAGAATAGTTACTCTCTCAAACAATATAGTAAATTTTAGCTTTCTACACAGTTGACTGCTTTCTAGGCGGCTCTAATGGGTGCTAGATAAGAATACTCCCCATCCTCCTTACCCTTAAAGTTATTGGATTTAATTTTTTTTCTAATACTGTATGTTGTATATTGAATTCGCTCCGCCTTTTTTCCGATAATTTTGCACTGGCGCTCTAGAAGTCTTTTAAATAAACGATCTTATAAAATTTTTGAGTTATCTAATTTATCAGAAAACAAAATGCCTCGTTCCTAGTTTGGATTGTTTGAATTGAAAAAAGTCATCATTGCTTATAGCGTCTAACCATTACTTTTTGGCGGAGAAGATCTGTAGGCATCCGTGTTATCCGCCCGTTTGTCCGCCTGTCTATCAGCCTTCTTTTTCTCCCTGATGATCCGTTTCTGTAATAATTATTGCATAGATAGCCTGTCATAGGTACACGTTATTTTTATTTTGACCTTCACCCAGTTTCAAGGTAATACCTGCCGCCAGATTTAAACTGAAATTTTTGTCAACATGACAACACAAAAACTACTGGCCAATAACGGTCAAAGTGTAGATACAGCTTAACCACATCTGTCTACAAGCTCTTGTGACCTTCCCTAATTAGAATCTTTTCCGATGGAATATGGTTTGTTTTAGATGATTTGATCATTATCAGTTACTCTTGAAACCTTACAATACCCCTTCAACATTGTGAAAAAATCGTAGATCAACTCTATTAGCCTTAATTCTCAACCTTTCCCAATATTTTAATATATTATTGGTAGCATGCATTCACTTCCGATATCTGTTTATGTTCTGCATAGCATGTGAAGGCTCCACACTTATCCTTGTCAACGAGACAGGAAACTTCACTTCGCCAGGGTACCCCGAGAACTATACGTCGAACGCTAACTGTAACTGGCTAATAAGGGGCGAGGACGGACAGGTACGTGTCCAAGGTGAACGCTGACATCAGAGGCGAGGACTGGCATTTACATATCAAGGTTTATTGGCTATTGTGCTTGTTTCCAAGACAGTGTTTCACAGAAACCAGCCAGTCGTATGCGCAAGGAAGAAATTAACAAATGAGATTTGTTTTGTAAACCGTCCAGTAATTACCATTTTATAAGTACATCACAATGGAATCAATATAAAGTAAACTTGTGCCATATGTGCCACATATACTTGCCACGTGTGCTTGAGTACTTGCGAACCCCGTCAAAATGATTTAGATGTCGTGTTCAATTCAAAAGAAGATCAATTCAAAGTGCCACAAATAGCTATTTGTGATGTAACCATGATGTACCAATGCACGCACCTCATTGAGCATGCTGTATCGACATGTAGACATTGTGATCTGTCTACGATAGAAGTGTGGGCGCTACCATGGTGCATTGTGACAATACTCAGTATTTTCTGTGGCTTTAAGTGTGTCATGATCATCATGTGTGCATTGTTAATCACTGTTTTCTTTAAAACCTTCAATACATTCAAAATATAAAACGTGAATATCGTAAACGAGGACAATTAAAATCAAATAAAACATCATACTTTATAACTTAAAAAGGAAACTACTCAAATTCTATACACTGCGTTTGACTTCATAAAAGTTCATTAAAGCCATACTTTAAGAGCGAACAAGGAGTGGATGTAAAATGACTTAACCATCTAAAAAGGCAACATTATGATTTGCTCACTGAACTGCTCTAACTTTTACTAGAAACTACACTTATTTTTGGTTCATTGATCTGATTATGTTTCACATACTTGGTATATGCTTTTGTCGCATATTGCAGCTTTTTTGTTATTGTAGACAATAAACCTTGCGATATCACAAGTCGAGATTCCAGACTGCTGCGGCTGCGATTTTGTTAGGGTATATGACGGTGACACAGCCAATACAGAAACGCGTCTGTTTGGAGAATGGTATTTGTGGAATTGTTCCTTTTGCTGTTGTCCATTGACAATGTCCGAGGAAATTTTTTACCAGTCTGATTCTGCATCTCTTGATATCATCATCCAAAACAAACATGCCTATATTTATCCATGGCATAATATTGCTATAACGTAGGACATCGGAAGTGAGTTTTCTGTTCTGTGTAATTAAAAAACTACAGTTTTGAAAAGTAGTTCCGCTTCCGCTTATTTAGAAACTCATATACGCCACAAACTAGCAGACTAGTATCCGGTATAAAAACAGAATTCTTTTGTGGATACTTCCAAAAAGTATTTCTCATATTTTATATATTAGTCAAAAACCGTGTCCCAGGTGACTTGCGGAGTCATTCCGCTTCCTATACCTCAATATGAGACAAAATTTTCGAATCAGCCAGCTATGTTTTTGAGTGCACATACTGCATAAGCAAGCACAGTTGTATATTCGTTTTCCGTATTTTCGTTTTTCAGAATCGAAAAAGTCACACTCCGCCCAAATAAAAGTGTTTTCATCGCCATAGCAATGTAGCCGAGCAACGGAAAACATCACATAGGAATACAAAAAATGTAGAGAGAAATTATCCGAGATTATAATTGCAAAAAAGTCATGAAATAAAAACAAAGCAACCATCGCATTTGGACTGATAAAAAAACTCTCCTAAACCTTAGGTACTGTATGCACATGCGTTTTAGGCCCCGTCCGAACAGTATTGAAGGCTGCGGATGGTTTTCATCATTCCAAACATGGCTGTGATTCAGTTTTATTTCACAATTCTGGTACAAATCTTACAAATTAGATCTTTTTTTGCAGTTCTCGGCGATGCATTTTGTCCCGTATTTATACTGTTAGGGTGATATTAAGTGTACATTTTTAGTAGCTAGCAGCGTGGCTTTCTCGATGCTGGAGGAGATGACGGAATGAAACAATACCACTGTTTCCATTATATGCACAATGACTATAATGAAGTAAATATGTAAACATACGCAGGTATTTACGTGACAAACCTCCAATGATTCAATCAACTACAAATCATCTGCTGGTGCAGTTCCGTTCAAATGTTATCTTATCTGGATATGGTTTTGAAGCCACATATGAAATAGGTAAGATGCTTCAAGTATTAGTTTAAGCCTCTCACAATTTCACATCGCTATGTGTCATCTGTTATTTTGTTTTCAGAATAATTACTTTGAATTGCATATCGCACTTAACTGAATATATCTAAAAAAGCTGATTGAAATCTTTTCTTGAAGATTAATTCAACAATATTAGTTTAATTTGTAAAAATGCATTCAGTTTCAGAGGCCGATTTCTGAGTGTGAATCCAAACCGAAAGAATTCAAAATAAGGAGTAAATAATACAACATTAAAACGACTCCGTTTATATATATATATACTTGTTGAATGATAAAATTTGACTTTGTGGCGAAGCCGCTCTTTTATTTCTTGGGCCTTATGCTCATCCCTGCGAGATTTGAAATTTGGTTCAAAGTATATATATATATATATATATATATATATATATATATATATATATATATATATATATATATATATATATATATATATATATATATATATATATATATATATATATATATATATATATATATATATATATTGCAAACCAGCTCTCATTTTGATGTTTAAGAACAAATACCATTCGCAAAATTATCCCTAGGTTTGACTCAGACCATGATGCACTGTTAAAACGCGGTTTACCTACCTTGAAATATCAGTATAATCTAACATGTTTAAAACATTCACATATAATGCGTTTTCAACGTGAAACATTTTGTAACCTCATCAGTGTAACTTTATTATTATTATTATTATTATTATTATCATTATTATCATTATTATTATTATTATTATTAAATGTGACGGTGACGTTTAGCCTAGTCGGTAGAGCGTTGGTCTTGTAATCCTATGGTTCCTGGTTCGAATCTGGCCAGGGTGGAAAGCGGGGAATTGACCTTTGCTCAAATTCATTCAGCTAAACGACTGCACAGGATTATTCACCACCACGGAATTCAAAATTAGCACAAATGAGTCTTCCGGCCATCCCTTTAAAAACAGTAAATGTGTCCAGTCTTTCATATAAAATCTGCTTTGCGCAACATTTTAACGACAGAATTAATTCGTGTCGAAAGACATTGTTGATAAAATATAAACACCCGGCAAATATTTCTGGTTGTATAACGTTTTAGAAAATTTTACCCATACCTTATCAATGTCCGGATAACATTTTCTTAAGTCGTATTTGTTATATTGAATAACATTTTTACCAAACGTTTTCAAAACTTTCGTTTTAAAACATTTTATACACGCTAGCTCAAAAACATTTTATAGCGTTTTAATAAAACCGCTTTCTGTGCGTTACTGTCAGATGGTACTTCGGGTTCTTTAACACTTGACAAGCTGTTAGCTTGCAAGGGTTATATGAAGTTGTGCGAGCAGCCGTTCGTCCTTTTTTTCTTCTTGACAGTTTTCCGATTTTTTCTGTTTTCTTCTCTGACACTATGGACCCTAGGACCATGAAACTTAGCACTTATAAAGAGCTTGATCTGGACGTCAGTTGCATGTCAGTTTTTATTTTCGTCTTCGATTTCGTTTTCTTTGTTAAAACGCCATGTGAAAAGAGTGTATTTTTGCAAGTAAATGAGCAGCATTTAATGCACAGCACAGAACACCACATAGCTGCTCAGCTTTGTGCGAGGCCACACTGCGTAAACAGATAACACAGCGTGTGCCTGATCAGTCAATAAAACCTCAAGTCAATAAAAACCAAACACTACTCGTCTTATAAGACGTATTCAAGTTGTGTTGTTTGCTTATATATGTAGCTGGTATTAAGTTAGTTATCAACCTATGGAGTTTTTTTTCTTGACAGTGGTCTGATTTTTATAATATTTTAAGCCGCATACATGCTGTGCCATAAGCTCTACACAGTTATATAATACACTGTATACATGTTGTAAAATACTTTATATTATTCAAGAAATAATCCATTGAAGGAAGTATTTTTGGGTTTTAATTTTTGTCAAGCGTTTAAACATTTCGCTAGCAAAATGCGGTTCTAATTTATAAACGTTTTTATTCAATGATAATTTTACCTATCGACTGATTTTAGATTGCTGACCTCTTTCCAAATACATGCTCATAAAAGGTACCAAGATTTCCCAGGAAACACTTTGGCAGTGAATGTTTGTGTATAATGAGAAATTAGACTTTGGATACATAGATTAACTTTTCAAATTCTTAATTTTTAAACTCTTTTTCCTGCAGAAACGTATTGTACGTCTTTCATTACCGCTTACATTTCACACTCGTGAAATACAGTAGAACATAAATACACGCATATGTTAAAACGGATTTTCTTAACTATGAGATTAGTAATTTAAAATAAATGCTTACTTTGAAAAGAAAAGTATATCTCACAATAAGTTCAAGGCAGTAAATCTTTTAGAAACGCGGTCCTTCACTGGCTGTCTTGTCAACTGCAGTGTTCAATATTTTATATGTAAATAAGAAAATAATTCCACTTTTTATCTGAATACTACATGAAACTTTTCAAACCGTTTGTATTTTTATCGAACAAAACATTCATTTTGACTGAAAATGTAACCTTTCTTCAACCAGAAATTGTTATAATTCTGTTTAAAATTGAACTTTTTTATTTGTTTATCTTACAAGCCTTCTAGAAGTATTTGGATTTCCTTGTTAAGAAAACGTTTTTCTCCAGTTGCGATATGTAACTTTCAGGCAACCACAAATCACTGTATTTCTGTTTAACAAGAAAAGTCATTACTTGGTTACCATACGAAACCTTTATGCAACTATACATGATTAGAGAATGGTTGATAAAACTTTTTAATCTTTTTATAGCTTTCCAAAAAAGTTTATCATTTTCACCTATATTCATGTAAATAAAACCAACTTTGATTTGACACGTTTCCTGTCTTATGGCCCTTGCTGATTGATATAGGTTTAGGTGTTGCCATGCTATCACTTTAGCAACTGTTACTCCCGCATTGAAAATAAACACATATTTCTTATTTAGATCTTGACCTAATTTCAAGGACACACTGGCTGCAACACGGTAGGATGGGTGGGTGCTCTTGACGATGCCTTGTTACCCCTCTCATGGTTCTTTTGACCAAATTGGCATGAAATTCCGACATGACGCCCCACTTCAAGGGAATGTTACGCACTCAACCTTGTGTTAATGAAATTTCATTCATTTTCATATCTGAAATTTCATTCATTTTCATCGTGACAGTTTGCGTCTAAATACCGAATTATTGCCTGTTTAATTCGTAATGCGCTTAACTGTTTCAGCCTGGGTGCAAAGCCTTAAAATATTCTGGAACTCGCTCCGACGGCTGAATGCTCAAGTAATATGTGATTTTTATGCGTGCCCATAAAATTTAAAAAAAAGTCCCTTGAATGCAGTGTTCCAAGGTGGGGAAATGCCTGCACCCCATTTTATCACCTTTGTAAATTTCACCACCTTAACAATGAATGGCAACTTTAAAAATACAAACACGACATCTTATATCAATGAGTTCAGGTGCAGCTAGAATGCACGCTAGTGCTAGACAGCCACTTACACTGAGAAATACTTGAGTGTAATGTTTAGTTCTCATTCATTGTAGGGCATTTTTCAAAAGATCCCATATTTCCTTGGGAAACGCGAAGTACTGATGACAATTACTACCTTTTTAAAGCTAAAATTGGCACTCGGTACGGATTCAATCTGGCCTCGAAATTTCACCTCTTTCTGCCACTTTTCCATGCCAAAATAATTTAAAATTTACGATACGAAAACGAACTGCTCATTGATGACAATAAAAACAATGTTTTTTTTAAACTTAGTGTTTCGGTGTTTTTATTCACCTTATGCTTTTCCATAATGTTATCGCTTGTAGCTATGTTAAATTTTGGTTTGTCATTTTCTAAGATGATAAATTATCTAAGTATACTGCTTTTGCTGTGTCTTTTATGATTACATATTTATGTTGAAGGCCTTTTGATAAATATGACTTAAACTCTGTCTTACTTGAGATACAGCTTCTGTCAAAAAATTCCGACAGTGAAAACAAAATCCAGTCTGTTGTTGTTGTGAACAAAATTTCTAGTTCCGCCTCTCCCCCCCCCCCCCCTCTCAAAGAACACATGAAATGCTAAATGGAAGATTGTCTATTAATAGCATTAAATATTTGCGTTTTTGTCGAATTTTCAAGTGTTCAAAGTTTTTCAAAGGAATTGCATATGACATTTCTGCTTATGAATTTCTTAGAAAGAGTGAACGTACTTTTATGCTTTCCCAAGAGATTAGGTGTTAGGTGAAGTGTGTGGCGACAACAAAAGATTATTATTCTTATCATTTTCAAGTGTGTTTAGTGAAGACTAAGCACAGTTCCTTTATTTGAAAGGATATTTAAATATCTTTCACGTCATGACTTTAAAGGAGACATTTATTAAGTGACAAAGCTAACATTCAACATTTAATAATGTAACTTAAAGCTATTTCCCTTCAAACTAAATCATTGGTATTTACATTGGCACACAGGTACAGTTTTCTTTCTTTACTTCTTTTCTTTCGGCACTGAGTTATTAACTCAACAACAGGAAAATTAACCGTTTCATTTCGTGTTATAAAAAGTTCTTGTTATTTATTTACGGGGACAATACTTTTCCTAAATTAAAATTTTCAAAGGAGATTCTGTTTTGAATATAAATGCATAATAAAACGCTTTACAATTAACCCAATGGTATCAAGCGAAATAGAGGTCAACGATTTAATGAAGATTTCTAAAAATGCTTGTAATTAAAGAGGGGTGTTAATTTCAACACTGCTTTCTACCTCTCCCACAGATCCTCTCTGCTCTATAGTGTTTGTTTATACCCATCTCCATCTCTCTCTCTTTCTCTTTCTTTCTTCCTTCCTTTCTTTCTTTTTCTCTCTCACTATCTATCTATCTATCTAACTCACTCTTCGTTCACTCACTCATCAGTGATTTCTACCTCTCTCTTTCTCTCTCTCTCTCTCTCTCTCTCTCTCTCTCCTCTCTCTCTCTCTCTCTCTCTCTCTCTCTCTCTCTCTCTCTCTCTATCAATGTATCTATTGATCTCTTTGCATGTTTTTTTCTCTCTCTCTCTTTCATTCTTTCTTGCTTCATTTTATTAATTTCTCTACATTATCTGACTCTATTTACTTATTTCTCAATCATTCTCCTTTATCGCTTTATCATTTATTCATACTGCTTCTCTCTCTCTCTCTCTCTCTCTCTCTCTCTCTCTCTCTCTCTCTCTCTCTCTCTCTCTCTCTCTCTCTCTCTGTGTCTCTCTCTGTCTCTCTCTCTGTCTCTCTCTCACTATATATAGTGAGAGAAATGGTTAGAGTAAACCCCACATGAGCAGATGCACCGATCAGAGTTCGAATGAGTAGAGTAATCCCCACATGAGCAGGTGCACCGTTCAGAGCTCGAATGGGTAGAGTAATCCCCACATGAGCAGGTGCACTGATCAGAAGCACTTCTCACAGTCTGCAACACTGGCGTTACGAAAAAAAGTTGTTTTTTTCAGGATTTTATTAAAATATATTATCTTATAAATTATATAGTTCTGCACTGATATTCGAATTTTTCTGTCCCATAGTTAACTTTTTATGGCGATATTAAGTACATTCATTCAGAGTGAACATTTTGTATCCCTTTCGAAACTTCTCGAAACTGTAAAAGCGATTGTCTGCAACAATAATTTTGTTTTGTTTGTATGTGCACTGACTATCATGAAATAAAGATGTAGTGTGCACAAACAGGTATTTACCGGACCAGCCACCCGTGATTCGATCAACGGCAAACCACCTACTTGTGCAGTACCTTTCTGGATATAGTTTTTAAGCTACATATAAAATAGGTAAAGCGCATTCAGTATTAATTTAATCCTCTCAAGATTCGACAACACTATTTCTCGTCTGTCATTTGCATTTCCGGAATAAACATAAAGCAATCAAACGTAATTTTATTCATCTTTTAAAACACTTTTCTTTTACTCTGAATCTGATATAGCAGTAGGACACATTTAACGTATGTATAAAAGTTGATTGAATACCTTTCTGAAGTTTCAGTGAATCAGCAGCTATAATTTGTAAACACTTATCTAGTTGCAGAGGCTGATTTCTGAGTGTAAGCAAAAAATGAGTGCAAAAGCGTTGGACAGCAATTTCAAAATGTGCAAGAGAATAAACCAGGAAGCATGATTCACTCTTTTTAATTTGTACACGGTTCGATTTTCAAATGTGTGCCATTAATCATCTAAACACTTCAAGTACGTTAGCAACCTCGAATATAAGCCAAAAGACTGCAATTTTAATATAATACCATTGATAACATTATCCTTAGATATTAACCGGTTAAAACCCAATCGTCTTCTCTTTTATGAGAACTTAACGTATTCAATTTTGAATCAAACGTGATACCTCCTACTGAGAACTGAGAATTTTCTTTCATTGTAAACTTTGGATAGGGGTCTTACTATTTTTCAAAATGAGTCCAAATCCTGTTTTTATAATGATCCGACGCCACCCCCCCCCCCCCAACTAATAACTAATATAACTAATAATAATAACGAATTAACTCCTACATTCGCATGTATGTGTCAAGATGTAAACATGTCAAATTATCTGATGGAAGATCGGTCCTGAATCCTGCTTTCCTATTAGACAAGAACTCGTCAGTATAAGCTTGCGTATATTCTCCTTAACCACATGCGTACATCCCCATGGTGTAAACCAACTAGCAGCTGATATTCTTGTTCATCATAAGCTTCCGCCAGGTGTCCTTGCGTTTCTTCGAACTTCCTTAAAGACTCATCTCAAGTCTGCAAAAAAGGTATGGCTTAATAACAAGATATTTCAATAATTCCATATGAGGACAACTGTTATAATTCCATTCATTTTATGGTCGATTTGTTATCTTCCCACATAACCAAAGAAAAAGAAAACAAAAAAACATACATAACAAAGAATTTCACTGAAATCAAATTTTCCCTTCCCATCTTCCAACAACAACCAACAACAACCAACAACCAACAACCAACCAACAACAACCAACATCCAACCAACAACCTACATCCAACCAACAACCAGCAACAACCAACCAACAACCAACCAACCAACAACCAACAACAACAACCAACCAACAACAACCCACAACCAACCAACCAATAACAATCAACAACCAGCAAACAATCAAACAACCAACAAACCAGTGGGGGTGGGTTCAAAAACCCAAAATGTTCAGAATTGTCTGAAACAGATAAATATGCAAAGGCACAAATTGGGAGGGGAACATACAATCATGTAATATGTATAAACAAAGACGTCATATGGCATCCAAAACAAAATTTTACACCAGTTTCCTGCCTTAGGGGAGGAGTAGGTTGGTCAAGAACCCCCATTTTCCTACTACTAGAGCTAATCACAATTTGACTTCATACTCATGCGATTCAAAATTTCTAGATTTTTTAATGCGTGTTGGTTGGTTTTGTTGGTCTTGCCAATAGCTCTCTAACTTGAAATCTCATTGGGCATATTAAGAGTAGTTAGGAAAGAGGGGTTCCAGCGCAGCCCCACCCCCCTAGGAATTTTTTTTTGGGTGGCAGGTGGCATTCCACCATAGTGACGTCAGACCCCCCCCCCCCCCTAGGCGCTAGTCAGGTCAGACCATAAAGTGTGGACGCCGATTCCAACTCAATTGGTTGTGCCGCCGATTCCACCTCAGTGACGTCAGACCCCCCACCCCCCCCCCCCCCCCAGGCGACAGTCAGGTCAGACCATAAAGTGTGGACGCCGATTCCAGCTCACTTGGTTGTGCCGCCGATTCCAGCTCAATGACGTCAGACCCCCCCCCCCTCCCGGCAGTCGAGAAATTTTTTTTCTTTATTTTTTGTCTCAGGTGGCAGTCGGGACAGACCAGCATTGCGTCGTAATTCTCATTTGATTTGACTGTGCAGTTGGTTTTGAAAATAAAAAAAAATATGTAGGAAGTTGTTGCTGGAATGCCGCTTTATATCTACTTTAAAGTGAAAGAAAATTGCTCTCGTTGACTAGTTTTTTAACCATGTACTCCGTACTGGTTTATGAATTGTGTATTTTGACTGGTCAGTCTGTTTTGCAACATTTTACAGCATTGTAGGATTTTTTTTACTAAAAAATGTCCAAACAGAAAACAACAGAAAAAAACTGACCTAAATATATTATCTCTTACTAATCTAAATTAATATTTTACAAACCATTTACTATGCTATCCTAAAAGAGTTAGCATCCTAACAGCATTTTCTCTATGAGTAATTCTTTTCTCAAATAGCTTAAAAGTACAAAGTCTACTGTGCTACACTAAAACACACAGCTGTTGTTCTGCCTACGATGTATAAACAGACAGGCGGCAAAGCCAGCGTTGCTATTGATACTGTAACAGGTGGTAAAAATCAACAATGCTAGCAGTAGTATGGTAATGGGGATTCCAGCCGGCAGTCGGGACAGACCCCCCCCCCCCTAGCCGGCAGTCGGGACAGAACCCCCCCCCCCCCCTAGCCGGCAGTCTGGTCAGGACCCCCATTTACTTAAAATTGTGATAACTTTCGTTATACTTGACCGATTTGTATGGAAATTTCACTGTTTGATTCAGTTTTATGTAAAGTTGTAACATAGTCATGGGCTATTTGCACGGCTGTATGCATTTTTGCAACAAGCCGCCATTTTAACTTTAAATAGCGATAACTTTCGTTATAGTTGACTGATTTGTATGAAAATTTCACTGTTTTATTCAGCTTTATGTATAGTTTTAACATAGTCATGGGCTAGTTGTACCGACGGCTGTATACATATTTTGTCGCATGCCTCCATTTTAACTTAAAATTGACCTAACTTTCGTTATACTTAACCAATTTGTATGAAAATTTCACTGTTTGATTCAGTTTAGTTTAAATTCTGCTGAGTTAGCAATTTTAACAAGTTTGAACAAGTTACACTTCATATTTTGATTACATGTTCAACATGTTGTTCAACATGTTCAACATGTTGTTGTTCGACATGTTGTTCAACATGTTCAACATATTAAGGCAACTCGCTATAGAGCATAAAAGGCACCTGCCCTAAGACATAACGCACATTCTGTATCAAGATACTGAAGAGTGAAGATGTCTGCAGTGAGTGAACAACAACTACCATCTATGACAATGCCTGCAGAAAATTTTATAGCAAAGCCTGAGACAATACCTACAGCAAAGTCTAAGGCAGTGCCAATGGTAAAGTCCAAGGTGAAGTCACGTCAGCAGTGTCAAAAGCGGCCACATTTTAGAAAGATAAAACCATATGAGGTACCAGCTAAGACGGCGTCGTGTAAAATGCGAAAAATT
Organism: Protula sp. h YS-2021; assembly: GCA_949752745.1. Taxonomy (NCBI): domain Eukaryota; kingdom Metazoa; phylum Annelida; class Polychaeta; order Sabellida; family Serpulidae; genus Protula; species Protula sp. h YS-2021. The sequence continues at coordinate 22,803,452 of OX457034.1, read as the reverse complement.
GAGACAGAGTCTAATATGAAGCCAGAACCGGAGCGTAAAGCTGATAGCACCATGAAGAAGATGCGTGTAGACGATTCACTGGTTATGATACCCATTAATGGAGAAACATATATTAAATTGGTGAAATATCAACAGAAAGTGATGGTTAACATTCGTAAATATATTACGAATCATGCATCTGGGAGGTTATATCCTACCAAGAAGGGAATTTTGTTGTCATTGAAAGACTGGCAAATGCTGAAGAAGCAAATGACGTCAGTGGATCCCATGCTTCAGAAAATGGATGTGCATAAATGTAGTGACTTTTTCCTTATAGCCGCCTTTAGTGCCTTTGAATACTTATAATGTTTTTCATCAACAAGGTAATTAAAGTCCTCTAAAATCTTTTGATAATGTTGGCTTTGTTCTAGACGCTGGGTATAGTTGAACAGTCTCATAAACAGTTGTTTTAGTCCATGCTTATAAATGGGTCGAAGGTCATAACTTGCTATTTCACGCGCATTTTCAAGTCCTTGTTCTTCATATTCTAAAACCTTTTCTTGAAATTTGTCATCATAGTCATCGTAGACTTCTTGAACCATATCATACCAAACAGAGTCTATTTCTGACTCACTTTCAGAGTCTGTTTCTGACTCACTTTCAGAACTCCTGTCATCAACATCCTTACCACATGACTCCATATGTTTGAGCAAAGCTTCTTCGCTGTTGTATAATGCACCACATTCTGTACAAGCATGTGCATTCTTTTCAGCTATGTTGACGCTTTGACTTGCCATAGAAGACTCATCTAAAGTTTCCGTGAAAGATAGTTTTACAGGGTTTTCCATATTCGATTCTTCATCCACTTCTGAAGTGTGAGCAACCTTTCAGTGTCTTTTAAGACTTTGTGGCCAATTGTAAGATTTCAAAGTAATGTTGCATTTATACATCCTTTAGGTTCAACTTACACTATTCAAATGATGGCCAAATGTAACTTGGCACATGTATAAAAGACGATGTGATCTAAAGCACCAGATAAACATTTTTGACCTTGACATTGATCTTGACCTTGAAATTGCGAAAAACATCATTTAAAAAAACATTGATTTATCTCGAAAGCGGTAAGAAATAGAGGAGTTTCGACCTCAACCCGCTATTCGACGATATGTAAGGTATAACTTCCGGTGTCCTTGACCCCCACGTCACTTTCGAGCCCCAAACCGGAAGTTGGCCTTTATCTCGAAAACGGTAAGAGCAATTGTTTTCCAGACATCTCCTCCAAGACCGGTGAAGCTAGACCAACCAAACTAGGTACATGTATGGAGAGTCATCTGAACTGATAAAAATTTTTGACCTTGACCTTACCGCTGTACCTGGTAGTATATAGGAGGATGTTCTACTTTCTGACATGTGAAAATTGTTAAAAACAGCAAAATCATCTACTTCACGTTTTAAGTTATTATTCCAAGTGGGGTCTAATCCGCTGTGAGAATTTCACTCTAGTTGGTGTATGAATTACACTGTTACAGACAACGAAAACAAATTCTAGATGAAGTGTTACACATTCTAGCTGACGTGCATAAAGAGTTACAATGGAGGAATATTTGCTAAAATTAATCGGTTGATTGCTATTGGTGCAATAACAGAGGAGGATTTTATCGGTATTGAGAATGCTGTCAACAAGCCTAGGAAAGACGACATTCCCTTACCCATCAACGAATAGGAACTTGATGCGATGGAACGTGTAGCACAGTAGGAAGAGGAAGAGGAGTATGTTTGGACTCCCTTACCCATCACTGAACAGGAATTTGATGTCATGGAGCATGCGGCACAGGAGGAGCATGTACCAGTAACTGAGGTACAACTTGAAAACAAATTCGCCCCTTCAGATGACCCTCCATACATGTACCTAGTTTGGTTGGTCTAGCTTCACCGGTCTTGGAGGAGATGTCTGGAAAACAATTGCTCCATCTCTTTCCGTTTTCGAGATAAAAGGCCAACTTCCGGTTTGGGGCTCGAAAGTGACCTGAAGATCAAGGACACCGGATGTTATACCTTACGTTTCGTCGTATAGGAGTTCGAGGTCGAAAATGAACAAAAATTGCTCTATCTCTTACCGTTTTCGAGATAAAGGCCAACTTCCGGTTTGGGGCTCGAAAGTGGCGTGGGGGTCAAGGACACCGGAAGTTATACCTTACATATCGTCGAATAGCGGGTGGAGGTCGAAACTGCTCTATTTTTTACCGTTTTTGAGATAAATCAATGTTTTTCTTAAATGATGTTTTTCACAATTTCAAGGTCAAGATCAATGTCAAGGTCAAAAATGTTTCTCTGGTGCCTTAGATTACATCGTCTTTTATATATGTGCCAAGTTTGGCTCTTCTAGCTTCAATGGCCTTGCTGTAGATGTCTGGAAACCCTTTGAGCTTTTTTGCAATTTGACCTTGACCAGTAAGGTCAAACATTTTTATCAGATACACCACTTCAGATGAATTCCATATAAGTACCAAGTCTTGTTGGTCTAGCTTTAGCGGTCCTGGAGATTTGCGAGATAACTCATTGTTTTTCTTAAACAAAGTTTTTCGCGATTTCAAGGTCATGGTCAAGGGCAAGGTCAAAAAATTTTACCGGTTGCTTTACGGTGCATCGCCCTTTATATATGCCAAGATTGGCTTTTCTAGCTTCAACGGCCTTGCAGTAATTGTCTGAAAACCGTTTCAGTAAGGTCAAGATCAAAAATTTTTTATGAGATGATGCTACATACATGTACCAAGTTTGGTTGGCCCAGCTTCAGCGGTCTTGAAGGAGATGTCTGGAAGAAGAAAAAATATATAATAAGCAAGGAAAAATAGGTGAAGAATTCGAGGCAATCCATCCCCATTTGGCATTTTCAATGCCAAGTGGGAATGATCAACAGCAAAACAACATTGTCTCTCTAGAGGTTAAGATTGTAACCCACTTTAGCATTTACATGTAATGTAGAACTATAAATTTACTAATGTTCGGCAACATGCACATAACCATCAAAAACCAAAGCAGAATGGCCAGTGCGGTGGTGGTGTGGCAGTTATCACGCAAAAATCCATTGAAACAACGGATATAACACCCGCCTTCAAAACTTATTCATCTGTTGAATTTATCACCACTCAGTCAGTAATTCTGGGAGAACAGATTACTCTTTATACAGTCTATCGACTTCCTCCCTCAGTCACCAACAGGCTGAAATTCAAAGATTTTCATATCGAGTTTGCAGACATTTTAGAAAATATTCCAGGACAAATGCGTATTCTGGGCGACTTTAATGTTCACTGGGACGTGTCAAGCCATACTGAAAACAAAGAATTTTCTTTGCTTCCTTACTATCTTCGACGAATCTTAAGGAACATTTTCCCTATGCGATACATTTTAAAGGTCACATCCTGAACTATATTATTACTAGAGCCGATTACGAACTGCTTTCATCGGGCGCTATCAGTGATCTTATCTCGAACCACCATCTCATCTCGTGGATATTTTAGAATAAAAAAATCAAAATTTGAACAAAACGTGTTACATAGAGAAAAATTAAAGATATTGATATTGACTTATTTTGCCATGATGTCGAAAATGCAAATATTTTGTCACGACCTGGCGACACAGCGACCACCCTTTTATAAAGACGCAATATCTCTCTGTGTAATATTTTGGATAAACATGCACCAGAAAAAACATCAGTAATTACCATCCGACCTTAAGTTCCCTGGTTTTCTAATGATATTGCCATAGCCAAGAGAGAACTAAATGCGTTACTGAAAAGCAAAAAGAAAACCGTTCTATCCGAACATTTATTCAAAGAAAATTTGGCAGAGGGGTTTAACAACTTCTTTTCAGATAAAATTACAAAACTTCGAGAAAAACTGGACGAAAATTGTAGCGCATATATTCCAAATTCAGAACCAAACTATCGTCCTTCACGACCTACACCTAAGATTAAATTTCAAAAATTATTGCCAAGACAAGTAATGTTATCTGTACTCTAGACCCCATACCAACAAGTCTTCTGAAGCGATGCTTACCTCATCTGCCACCTACTATAACTGATACCGTGAACTTATCACTGAAGGATGAACATTTTCTAGCTACATTAAAACAAGCACTGGTCAAACCGCTTATTAAGAAAGCAACTCTCAATCCGAAAGAACTACAAATTAAAAGTTTGGCTACACAATGTCACAAAACCAATTACACGAAACATTTCAATCTGTATATCGTGCTTGTCATGGAACAGAGACAGATCTGGTGCGTATAATTGACGATATCTTGCGGGCGCTTGACGATAACCGTGGTGCTGTTTTAGTTATGTTGGTCCTGATCGCGGCATTTGATACAATTGATCATGCAGTCCTGATGCAAAGGCTTCATGAGCGTCTAGGTATCGAAGACACCGCTCCTAAATTGTTCTCCGAATATCACTGGAAGTTCGCAAACGGTTATTATAGATGGCGCACTATCCGACAAGATCTTTTTTTTTCGGTGCGCGCCAAGGCTCTCTGGGTCCCGAGAATTACAAAATTTACACCTTGCCGTTCGCAGTTATTACACGGCGCCTTGCAGTTGACTTTCATATTTATGTGGATAACACTCAAAACTATGTACAATTTCGACTAAATGATCGTATTGATTTTATTTAGTGAGGAAGCTGGAAGCATGCATCGAAGAAATTAGATTTTGGATGTCAGTCAACAAGTAAAAGTTAAATGACTCGAAGACCGAAGTGCTTATTATAACTCCATCATCACACGGTACTAGTTTTAGTTTGGATAGCATTGTGATTGGTGAAACCCATATTAGCTCAACGGATAGTGCAAAAAACATTGGAATAATATTGGATTCACATTTGAAAAGGAACTATCGCAGCACTCTAAGACGTGTCTCTCATTTCAGAAATATTCGCTCCATACGGCCATACATCTCACAGGACTCCTGTGAGAAGCTAGTACATGCGATGATATGCTCCAGATTGGACTACGGCAATTGCCGCTCGCTTAGTGACGTGCAATAGAAAATACGACCACGTCAACCCAATTTTAAAATTGCTACATTTGTTACCAGTTGATCGCAGAACTTAGTTTAAAATTCCTATGCGAACTACTCTCACCTTACCAACCTTCTAGGACTCTGCGTTCAGCACATAAGAATTTGTTAAATGTACCAAAATCCCGGACAAAAACTTATGGTGACAGGCCATTCTCTGTTTCGGCACCGCGACTGCGGAACAACCTACCAGCTTCTCTACATTTAGAAACGAACTACCTGTCTTTTAAGAAGAAACTAAAAACTTATTTATTCAGTATTATGTATCTGTGATAACAACCTAGTCAGTGTCTTTTAGCTATTTTACTATGTGTGGGATGATGTAATTAGGTCAAGGTCAAATGTACACGTGCTTGGAAGGGATGACAAAAGTACAGGTGTACTTTGAGGAAAGTGGCCTTGACGAAATTAGGTCAAGGTCAAAAGTAAACGTGCCTGGATGGGATGACGAAAGTAATGTGTACTTTGACGAAAGTGTCTTGACGAAATTAGGTCACGGTTGAAAAGTTCATATGCACTTAAACAAGAATCGTTAAGCTTAAACATACATAGAGATCAGGAACATCATCAATAAAAAATAAGGTCTTCTTGAAAACTATGGTGAAAAATGGTTGAAATCGACCGGGTAGTTTTAAAGCTATACACGTGTAAATTTTTAATAAATGACGTCATCGGTGACGTCATCCGTGACGTCATCCATAAACATTTAAGGTGTTTCTGAATACTTTGGTGAAAATATAGCTGAAATTGACTGAGTAGTTTTTAAGATATGTACGTTTATTTTTTAGTATATGACGTTATTGATGACGTCATCAGTGACGTAAGATGTTCCTGAATACTATAATAAAAAATGGTTGAAAACTGACTGAGTAGTTTTAAAGATTTACACCTTTAAAATTTTTAGCATATGACGTCATCGACGACGTCATCAGCGACGTCATCCATAAACACATCAAGTCTTCCTGAATACCATGGTGAAAAGAAGTCTGAAATCGACCGAGTAGTTATAAAGTTATGTTCGATTGAAATATTTAATAAAGGACGTAATTCGCGACGTCATCAATGACGTAAATGACGTCCGAATAGGACGACATAAGTCCATGTGCGCTTTGACAACGTGCCTTGATGGCATGACAGAATCCTGCATGTTTGAAAGTGATGGATGGGAAAGTACATGCGTACTTTGAAGAAAGTGTCCTTGACGAAAACAGGTCAAGCTTACAGTGTGCTTGACGAAACTAGGTCAAGATTACAATGTCGTTGACGAAATTAGGTCAATGTTAAAAATACACGTGTACTTTGACACAAAGTGTCCTAGACTAAGTAAGATCAATGTTACTTTACAGTGCCCTTGACCTTCACTGGGGTTTGACGAAACTGTTTCGTCGCTGGGGGTCTAACGAAACTGTTTCGTGAAACCTCAAGTGGGTTTGACTAAACTGTTTTACACCACTTCCGCAAACTGTTTTCATACCCCGAGGGGTTTGAAAACACAAACCAGATGTGTTTTCAATAACCCATTTCCAGAAAACTGTTTTCAAATCCCTACTATATATACAGTCCAATACAACGCGCCACTGTTTTTATTTCACGTCTTTCGCTCCCCATCAGATTGCGTGCAGTTCTTAACCACTTGTAGAAACTGTGCTCATAACCACTTCCGGAAGCTGTGCTCATACCCTAGGGGTATGAACACACAAACCGAAAGTGACGTCATTATTCTACTTCCGGAAACTGTGCTCATACCCCTAGGTATACAACTGGAGTAGGGGTATGAGCGCATTTGTGCTCATACCTCTATTCTTACACTACTCAGTTAATATTTGTTTATAGTGTGAAATTAAACTTTGGATAAATAGATTATTTTTTTTTAATTTTTATTTTTTTTACGACAGAAACGTATTGGAGATCTTTCATTATAGCTCACATTGCACATTCGTAAAATCAGTATAACATAAATGCATGCATATGTTAAAAAGCAGATTTCATACCAAAAATGTGCTTCTTTGCTGACCTCTTGTCAACTGCAGTGCTAAATGTTTGATGTAAATACCAAATAGTTCATTTTTCATGCAAAAGTTAACTTTTTATGGGGTTTCTACGTGAACGTTTTCAAAATTTATTTATCTGGTTTTAAACAAAACGTTAGTTTTGACTGAAACTGTAACCTTTCTTCAACCAGAAATTGTTAATTATATTTAAATTTCAATGTTTTTATCTGTTTATTTTACAAATCTTTTGAAAGTGTCTGGATTTCCTTGTTAACAAAACATTTTTCTTTGGATGTGATATAAAACTTTTTTGCAACCAAAAATAATTGTATTTCCGTTTAAAAATAAACGTCATTATTTGATTACCATACGAAACCTTTTAGTAAAAATAAGAGGTTAGTTAAAAAATGGTTGGCAAAATGTTTTAATCTTTTTACACCCTTCCAGAAACGTTTCCATGTTTAGCAAAGGTTTGTCATTTTCAACTGTGTCCATGTAGATAAAGCCAGCTTTGATTTTACACGTTTCTCATCTTATGGCCCTTGCTGAAGGTTATAGGTTTAGGTAGTGCATGGAGGGAGATGCATGTAGATTTTTGTAGATGCATGCGATGTCAAGTCATCCAATACTGTAGTGTTTGAAAGGATATATTTTGAAAAGATATATATTCTTAAACATTTCCACGTTGTATTTTTCTTATTCTTAATATGCAATATCGATTTCAAAAATGGATTTATATTTAACAGTGAATGAATATGTTGAAACCTTAGCTTACTGAGGGGAAAGAAGCTATTATACTTAAATTACTTTTCAACTTTGAAGAGACTGCCAACATGGCATCTGAGTTTTTTTAAACACGATTACTCTTCAGTGCAAACATATCTGATATTTTATTCATTTCAAACCTGTAAATTTACAGTCAAAATATCGAAATATTGCTTTTTAATGCTTTTTTTGTGTAAGGGCTTAAAATATTTCTGGCACTCGCTCCAATGGCTAAACGTTCAGGTACGATACGATTTCCATGCGCGCCCATAAAATATTAAACAGACCCTTTAGCGCAGTGTTCAATGGTTGAAAAATGCACCCACCCCATTTAATCACCCTTGCAAATTTTACCAACTTAACGAGGAGTGGCAAATTTAATTTAATTTAATTTAATTAATTTAATTTAATAATGCTATTTTATATCTATGAGTACAGGTGCAGTTAGAATGCACGCTACTGCTAGATAGCAACTACTTACACTGAGAAATATTTGAGGGCAATCTTGAGGTCCCACTTACTGATGGTTTTTTTTTTTTTTTTTTTTTTTTTTTTTTTTTTTTTGAAAGATCACACAGTCTTGTGGGAAATGCGAAGTACTGATGAAAATTACTAGCTTTTAAAAGAAAAATTGGCATTTTTTCCCGTGCTATCATGTCAAAATAATCTAAAAATTTACGATATGGTAACAAACTGTTCATTGATGGCAATAAAAACAGTGTTTTGGTGTTTTGATTCACCTTACAGCTTTATATTATATTATCGGTTGTAATGTTAAATTTTGGTTTGCAATTTTCAAGATGTTAAAATGTCTACGCATACTGCTGTGGCTTTTATGATATTATATTCATGTTGAAGGCTTTTTGATAAGTATGAGTTGAACTTCAGTTTTTGTCCAAAAATTCCGAAAGTGACAACAAAATTCAGTCTGTTTTGTTGCTGTGAAAAAATTTCTATTACCACCCCTTTCCTTCCCCTCTCAAAGAACACATGAAATGTTAAATGCAAGATTGTTTATCAATAACATTAAAGATCTGCATTTAGCAGGGTTTTTGTCGATTTTCAAGTGTCGAAAGTTTTGAAAAGGAATTGAATATGAGATTTCTGTTTATGAGTTTCTTTTATACTTTCACCGGAGATTAAGTGTTTGTGAAGTGTGTATTGTGTCCCGAAAATAAAAAATAATAATTATTATTATTATTATTTTCAAGTGTGTTTAATGCAGACACTCTTTCTTTATTTGAAAGGGCATTTTTATATAGTATATGGTAAAAGATGTGTGTTTATCGCTCCTCAACAAAAATAAAATTGTTTGCTCTTTCCATGTGAATGATTAGAAATACTCTTAGCAGATAATATATCTTATGCAAACCTGACAGAATTATAAGATTCATTCTACCATAAGGCTCATTTAAATAACACGTTTATGTTATGTTTTAGAAGATTTATACTGAACTATAAATTACTTGCAGTAGCATATATGTTATTTCAAGAGTCAAGAAATATAAACATTACTAAATTTAAAAACCAGACGGCACTTCAGAAAGATTTTCGTGAAATTTCCAACACATATCAGCATGATCAGATTGTTCTTTTCAGCATTAACCATAAGTGTGATTTTTCATCTAATGGTTTATGGTCAGCCAACGGTAAATCGCCAATGCAATTGGGACGCATGCACATCACACACTGATGCGTTGGATACTAAACTTCAGCAACTTAATGGCAAAATGAACGAAATAATTGCACGGCAAGATTTACTGATAAAAGGACAAGAATTCCTTGCAAAGGATCATGAATTTCTTATACAATTGTCTTGTGACGCTGTTCTGGCTTCCTCCTGCTACAGAGTTATCCATTCGACTTTAAACTGGAATACGGCATCTAATAACTGTGGATTAATGGGAGGGCATCTAGCGGATGTTCACAATATTGAAGAGTACGAACTCTTAATTGGTTTGCACCATAAAGAAAAAAATGCAAAGATGTGGTTGGATGGTACAGATAGACAAAGAGAGGGAACCTGGGTTTGGTCCACTTCAGGAGAACGGATAGAATTCAATGGTTGGAAAAGTGGTCAACCCGACAATGCGCATGGTAATGAAGATTGCATGGAAATTTATACGTCAAGTGGAACAACGGGTTTAAATGATGACTCGTGCGATGTAATAAAGAAATCTATTTGCGAAATTGAAAAGTGAAGTTGTTTACTTGAATAGAAGGAAATGACATGATAAATCTGACTTTAGCAAAACAATGTTATGTTTTTATAAAATCAGTGTAATACTAACAATAATAATAGGAACAATAACAACAATTTGTATAATAATAACATAACAATGATAAATATTACGTCATGGTTCCTGTAGAATGCATTAATGTAAAAAATGATTTGAAGAGAGCAGTGATATACAAAAACAGCAATAACAACAAAACTATTGAAACTAATAATAATAATAATAATAAGAATAACAATAATAAAAATAATAATAATAATAATGACAATAGTAGTAATAATAATCATGCGGTATTAAGAGAAGAGTGAAAACTTTTAACATTTATTTCATTGCGTACATTTTTTTCGTGTTGTGTACAATGAAATGGAATAATGTCCATAGCATTTGCTTGTTCACTTATTAACAGATCATTTTAATCTTTTATTTAGTCATAAACAAAACCGAATTCCCTTTAAGAAAGTCATTATCGGGACCACGAAATTATCGGGACCAAAAGCCGGTCTCGATAATTTTGACTTCAGTGCTACGTGTTATATATTTCTGGAAAACATAAAACTTTGCTGTTATTGTACAGAATTAATATCGGAATATCATTTGCACTCCAAATTTTTTCGAGCGTTATCTTATTTTGATAGATTTTTAGTTTTATTTTTTTCTCTTGTATATATTATATATTCCATAAAATATTTAATATCGAGATCGCTTTAAAATTATGACTTTACAGCTATTATTATATATCTGTGTGATTTTATATCTTAAATATTGGTTTCAATCCATATTGCCCAAAAATTCAAACATATTTATAAGAAAATTAAAAAATATGCAAATATATGTGGTCCCGCGAATGCCATATAATATATATGTTAATGCCTAAAATATCCTCACACACACACACACACACACACACACACACACACACACACACACACACACACACACACACACACACACACACACACACACACACACACACACACACACACAAATATATATATTGTGCGATTCATTTTTTTTAGATTTTGTAAGGCGTGTTAGAGTTTTGACAGCGTTTCTTTCTTGCCAATAGTTGTCTAACTTGAAATCTCATAGTGTATATTAAGCTTTTTGTACCGTATACTTCTTTGATAATAGCGTTCTAGCTTTTTTTTTTCGCTTCCGGTTTGTCTGTCAAATTCAGTCTTTGGAATAATGTACAAGTCTTGAGCTAAATACATACATAGAGGGAGGGAGAGAGGGAGGGAGGGAGGGAGGGAGGGAGGGAGGGAGGGAGGGAGGGAGGGAGGGAGGGAGGGAGGGAGGAAACTGCAAACCTCCAAGCCTGCCCCTTCGGTATTTACTTTGGCATACAGCTACTGTTTTTGTGCAAGGAGATGATTAATTGTATAACAGGAGGAAAATTATAAGTTTTATTTTGTGTTGCAATCCTTGTCCTATAATAAACTTTTCAACAAAGGCTGCAATATAAATGCAGTATAAATGTATAAAACCTTTACAGATTACACAATGAGATCAACTGAAATAATCGGATGAACAATATGGCGAAGACTTTCGAAGAATGTTTGAAACGAAAGAGGGATGTTGATTTCAACATTGCTCAATAACTGTCTCGTCTACTCTCTCTTTCTTTCATTTGTTTCTCATTGTCAGTCTGCCATACGACTGCATTCATATATGAGATATATGGGGACGAAAGGTATTGACAGAAAAAAGAAACAAAAAAGTAAGAAACAGAGAGATAGGAATTAAGAGCGCAAGAGTAATTATCGGAAGGCGAGAGAGTGTGTGTTTGTGTGTGTGCGTGTATGTTTTAGGACAGTATCTAGGGTAACGGACTAACTTAAAAGCCGAGCTAACCTATATTATACCGTTGTTTGTGATTTATAGAATAACATAATATTCAATTGATAATTTGTGTCAAATATAAGTGACCTATGCAATACGGCACGCGATCGAAAAGTAGGACATTCAAACACATTATCCTGATTGTCTCTGTTAATTTTTAAAAAGTGTATCAATCTGATCTTACGACGTCTGGAAATACCAGTAATATTTTGGCAACATTACAGTGTGTTCAAAATTGAATGACGTTATCATATAAAACTTCTTCTGTGGACTCTACATTGATTCCTGATAGGGCAGTTAAAATCATTCCTCTTGTATAAAAATATTTCTTTCTGAAATGTCGCTCTGTTAGTCAAGATATTTTACATGTTTACATATTGGTTGTCGCCCCAGGTAATTCAATGACTCTGGTTCTACCATATTTAACACCTTATTGCCTAACATTGAAATGAAAACCAATATATCCAAAGAATCCTCAAAAGTTCGGTCTCGTGCTGTCCTTTGCTGTTGGTCGACAAGTGTGTTCAAGTTTATTACGTTCAGAAAATTCAATGAACCATTTTGCAGACGATGGATATCTCTACGTATAAAGGGAGAGGGCGCTTTTGTATATACCTACACTACCCAGTTATGGGAGTGCAAACTGTTTGACCACTCATTACCCTATCGCTCTCATTTCTCTCTCTCTCTCTCTCTCTCTCTCTCTCTCTCTCTCTCTCTCTCTCTCTCTCTCTCTCTCTCTCTCTCTCTCTCTCTCTTACTCTCTCTCTCTCTCTCTATGCTTCTTTCCTTTTTCTTTTTATCTCTCTCTTTTAGGATGTGATAGCCTTTGAGTTTATGCTTTGGATTAGAAGACTGCTTGGATTATGACTGTGATTATGTTTAAGTCTGTGTTTAAGTCTATGACGATACAGGCGTTTGGCTGGAAAAGTACTTATGTATTCTGCTTGGCTTATACAGCAACATGCTTCTGTGTTTGCCAACAGCTAATCTCTGAATCGGTCTATTTTGTTCAGTCGTCATACCGGGGATTTCGTAAAAATAATCTCTTACTGACAGATGGGAATAAATCTTTAAATTAATGGGCCTTGTAATTACGCATGACAGATAGAGATATCCCGAATACAGCTGTTAAGTAACTGTTTAGGTTACCTACGTGTCATATGTGAAGGAATATTCGTTAGAGATTTAATAAACAGATTTGAACGGTAATTTATCAAAAATAGTTTAAGCGCACATCTTTAGTAAAAGCTAAGGATGTGAAAGGATTCTTGAAATGATTAAGGACTGAATACATTTATTGGAACTAACTCTTCTCGCTCACTGCCTGCGATATTGTCTGCCGCGAGCGGAATTATATCGTATCTGGTTTTAGGTTCTGAGGCGCTTTACTGACAAGTAGACCATTGACCTCTAGCGGAAGTATATTTTTACATTTTATCTCCGACAACTGGTCACAGTTCCCGGATTTCGAGGCAAATACCTTCATTTTCGATGCAGGTGCGATCAAGAAAGTTACCTCGAGATATGAACAAATATTGTTTTATAACATTGCCTATACCACCCCTCCTCTCAGAGCAAACACTAAAAAGTGTTTGAAACATGTTTTAATATAAATTCTTAGCCCCTCTGTCAAATAAATACTTGCTTTTTATACATTTCACTGTCGTAGACTGGTCTTCTGATCAATATTCCCTTCTCCTTTATTTTTAAAGTTATTAGATTTGATCTTTTTATTCCTCCTTTCAAACATTTTAAATCTCACACTTTCAATGGAAGAATCTTACAAAGTATTCGAACACATCAATGCGTTTTAGAAATAATTACTTTTTGTAGAGCTGGAGTTGTCTGAATTGTAACCAAGTCACTTCAACCCTTATTATCAGCCCGAGCTGTGGCTTTGACCTTCGAAGGGGTACTATGGTATGGGTGTTGTCCTTCTGCCTGTCCTTCGTTGACTCTTACTCCTACCCTAAAACCTATTGTCTATGATATTTGGTACAGAGATGAGATATCATCACTAATTTTTCATCTGTTATTTGCATTTTCTGAACAAATAAGGGCAATTAGACGAATTCTTATTCCGCTTTTCAAATATTTTAGCTTTACTTTGAATTTGATATTGCACTGTGATTATTATAGTGCATGTATAAAAGTATCTGTAAAAATTGATTGAGTAAGTTTCTTAAAGTTTCAATAAAATCACAGCTTTATTTTGTAAATCTGAATCCAGTTTCAGAGCGATTTCTGGGTAAAAATCCTTTTCTGAGAGCTTTTAAAACGACATGTATTTATTTTTATATATAGATGCACATATCCAGCCTAAAACCACACAAGTGACATAGAAATACTTCGTTCACTTGTTTGTGTTTAAGTAAAACAGAAAACATTGGACCAGATTATTTCATGACAGGTCAACCTGAATCCATCTTTTTCACTGGACGGCAACTCATGATTATTTATAAGCCTATATTTTTCAACGCTGTTATAAGTAGCCAATTGCATTATTTTTAGCGTGTCCTTCAACATACTTCAAGAACAAGTAACATAGGTGGAACTGTCTGCGCGTCAACTGCTCTGTGAAAATGTTACTTAAAATTCTATGCGTACAAAAGAGCAATCTGATATGATATTGTCCAAACATGTAAAATACATGATATTCATATTTTATGCAAATATCTTTGTTATTTTTCATTTTATTTTATTTTAACATATCTAAAACGAAAATTCTAAGATGGCTCTCTATTGAAGATCATTCAGAGCTATATGCAAGTTTTGTGACTAAATGGTTAAACAGTTACTTTGTTTTCACAGCGATTGTTTGTATAATGTTTTTTCCTAACGTTTTTGCACTGCGTATGTTTGTATATTTTTGCGCTATGTTTAACATAAAATACTTTCGGAGTGCTTCATGTGAAATCTACGATTCGCTACATTTTAATGATAAAATTATTTTGTGTCTAAAGACAGATTTGGTAGACATACATGTGCTCATATAAATAATACCAGCTTTGATTTAATACGTTTTTGGAACTTGATATGAATCGGAAACTTGATTTGCAATAAAATATGTCTAAGTTTATCTTCATTGAGAAGAATTAAAATGTCATGGGGTCGCTACAATAAAACCCAAATTCTTCCCTCTTCACCAAACATGTTTCACAATTTTAACATTAACAGTTGTTCCGAGGGGAACGAAGATTTTTAGAGTGTGAAGAAAACTCCAGCGGTTTGTCAATTGTTACTCTTACACTTGTAATCCATTTCAAGCGATTTTTGTGCACATTGATAAATTGTCATACTGCTACAGTACATATCGTTTTTATTTTGATCTTGACCCAAATTCAAGTTACACTGACTATAATGCAACAAGTTAAGGGGGACTAGTAGAAGCTGTACTCCAAATAATAATTTAATTCACTTTATGGTGACAGATACAGGGTTGTTTCGCAAAGTAGGTACATCAACACCACCACCAGTCCCTTCCTCTAAACACCTTTTTTCATGGAAAGCCCCATTAAACCCCTCAGTCCTCAGAGCGTAAAATAAAGTTTAACCCTAATGCAATTATTACAGCTTATCCATTCCTTATGTAAAATTAAACTTCATTTAATCTCGAGCAATAAAATTGAAAAAAAAATAAGTTGTGGTAGCATTTTACTGAAATTTAATAAGAGGATCCCTAAAAGGGATCTCTCTCTTTATCTTTCTCTCTCTCACTCTCACACTCTCTCTTTCTCTCTTTCACTCTCTTTCTCTCTCTCTTTCTCTCTATCTCTAGTTGCTCGCCCTCTCTTTCTGTCTCATTTCTCTCACTACCCTTATAATTATACGGACAGACGGTGGACGACTCGGAGGATGAATTGAGGGATTGCGAGACGGTTGGACGGAAGGAGGAAGAGACGGACATACGAACGAGAGGTATCTTATGTGGTGGATGCATTACGTGGTAGCATTTGATATCCCTGAAATGAGTTTAAGTGTTGGGTCTCGGACAAGATTATTTGAGAATGAAATAAAAATAGCTACGCGGTGGTTTATATTTGCCCGTGCCCTTGTGTGGTTTCCATCAGGTGTCATTTTAATGTCAATAGTGTTTCATTCTTTGCGTGTATCACTTGTAAATCATCTGAATTCTATATGTGGTACTATACTGCATAAAGATATTTCTTTATAAACTTATCTTTCTTAACCTAATTCCAACTTGTAACTGGATTGAAGTTTGTAGTTTTCTGGGAGTTTCTGTCCTTTCTTTCCCTTTCGTTTTTTTTTTTTTTTTTTTTTTTTTTTTTTTTTTTTGTTTTGATGGTTTTCTGGAACCTGCTGCTACAGTTTTGGACAGAGGGAGAAGAAATTTGGCACACATGTAGAGATTACCAAGTCTCAGTAAATCCGTAATTTTTCTTCAAAGTCAAAGTTAATTTTTCCACAAAATGGTTCCTAGAAAACTCCTCCCAGGGTTTGAGTCAGAGGAGCTTTGTATTTGGCACATCTACAGCCAATCATCAGGTCTCGGTGAAATCTCAAAGTTCTAGGTCAAATTGGGGTTAAAATATCTTTCAAAACGCGAATTAATTAAGAGAAGTGGCAATACAAATTGCTCAGATTCCAATTAATAAAACGTACTCTGTAAGGGGTAACGCTCCATCCTGAATCTTGACCTTGGGGGTCAAGGTCAAAGATCACCTCGTGTAGCGTTAGCGATAGGAATACTTATCTTGAAAACGGTTAGATATAGAGATATTTCGAGCTCATTTTCGACCCTTTGGACCCTTTCGACACAACGTTACAAAAGAGATATTTTGGTGACCTTGATATTCTGGCTCAGTCTAGATCAAAAAACGAAAGTTGACTATTATCTCAAAAACGGCTAGAGATTTTGAGCTGATTTTCGACCCTTTGGTTCTAAACAATGTTAGATAAGAGGTACCTCGGTGACCTTGACCTTCTAAGGTACGGCCAAAAAACAAAAGTTGACTATATCTCGAAAACGATTAGAAATAGAGGGAGTTTGGGTTCATTTTAAAGCCGTTGGGCCAAAGGGACAATAAAGGAGTACTGCTTGACATTCTTATTATTTAAATGGTTTCTGCAAGTGGGCCAATTCCGCTATGCAGCGAAATTCTATCTAGTCTCAAACAAATGCTGCTCTTCTTATTTGCTTTAGAAATTAGCTTTATCATTGCATTATTTACCAACAGTGGTGTTACAGGACATTCGATCAACGAACTTTGACTGATTTCCCTATATTGTTTGCCTTGTGCTCAATAGGTGCTTATGTGGGTACGTCATAAGAACCATCACATAAGGAACCAAAACCACATAACATAATTATTGTTGGCACGGACGGACAGACCTAAGGGCATAAACAGAATCGGATTGATTAATGGACTGAGGGAGGTGAAGTCAGTTGAAAATGCAATAAAAACCGATCAAATACTGAGATGGATGTAGAGAGTAAAAATAACGGCCAATTGGGACATTCCCAATTGACATTAACACTCGCCTTCTGATGCCGGTATTCCTGGACGAGAGGACAAATTGGGCATTCATTAACGTAAGAGCAAACACGAAGAAATGCATTTTTGTATTCTCTTTAAATATCTAAAACAAAGACTCCATGATATAAATGTTGAAGGATACCAGTAACTGCGGGTTTTCAGTGGACCAGACATTGTATAAAAGTAGTGTTTATAGAGCACAAAATGACTTATTTATATATACTTAATTATATATACATGTACTGTTGTCACTATATTTTAGAAAATAATATCAAGTGATTTATTTAACAAATTATTCCTTGTAGTGTTCTGTTTTGAAAAACATCATTGAAATAAAGTTATATGAAATCTAGGTACAAAAAGCATTGATGGGATTCAGCTTCCAAGCTTTTTACGGACAAAATATCAGTAATTTACAGTGTATATCAATGATTGTTTCATGCGCAGTACAATTTCGAGGAAGTACCACTCGTTGTGCTTTTTATAAGAGATATATGACTTAAAGCCTTTTCTCATCTTATTATATTTAGGAGATTTTGGTGTTGTAGTGGGGTATGCACTCCCATACAGAATTTAGGTGGAGATTTCTGGCGCGAAAAAAAACTAAATGCTTAATCTTTATCAACAATGGTTTGTATTCTGTTTAGAAAATAAAAACTTTTATTACAAAAGTACACGATCTGAGGGAGGGAGGGAGGGAGGGAGGGAGGGAGGGGAGGGAGGGGAGGGAGGGAGGGAGGGAGGGAGGGAGGGAGGGAGGGAGGGAGGGAGGGAGGGAGGGAGGGAGGGAGGGAGGGAGGGAGGGAATTTGCATTCACAGTAGAGTTTCAAGGAAGTACCTTGATCCATGACAAAGGGTTAAATTCTATTATAAAAGTATACGATCTGTTCACTTCTCGATAAGGATTATGGGTTGTATATCAGATGCTTTCTTTATTCTACATCTAGAGTAAGTGTAGTGGAGATTAAGCTAGCAAATTTGTCGCTTTGAAATGGTAAAACTTTTGACTTTATGAAATTTACAACTTCTTGTCTTTTGCAAGGCTAAAAAGTGGTCTTTCACTGTTCAAAATGAGAGATCTTTTCGCTGTTTTAAGCCAACTTAATGATCATTTGCTTTTGGTAGAACCATATTTTCTGTTTTTCTGTTTCGTTGTAGCTTTTATGATTTTATATCCATGCTGATGGCCTTTTGCGAAATATTACTTTAAAGTTTTCGTAATCAAAACGCAGCTTCAATCTAAAAATTCAGAAAATGATAACAACATTAAAGTCTGTTGTTGGTATTGTTGTTGATATTTTCACCGCTTTTGCACCCCCTCCCCCACCCCTTTGAACGAACACATGAAATGTTAATGCAAGATATTTATCAATCGCATTAAAGATCTGCATTTATTGTTATTTTTTTCTTTCAAGTGTCTATGTTTTTTTCATATAAGGAATTGCATATAAAAGATAATTATTCTAATAGTTGTCATGTAAGACTAGACAAAACACATTTTATTTATTTGTAAGGACCTTTTTATATAGCGCAAGGCAAAACAAGTCTGTTTATCACTCCTTAACAATAAGAAAATTGCCTAATATTCTCTTTCCATTTGAATGCTTCAAAATAGAGTTATTCAAACATCTTACAGAATTTCATACAGATTCTTACTACCATAAGGTTCATTAAAATCACCTGTTTATAGTTTTAAAAGATTTATTCTGAAATATAACTTTCTTACAGTAGTGTCTATGTTATCATAAGAGTTAAAAATAACGAGATTATCAAAACTGAAAACGACAAGAAAAGATTTTGTGGGAAAATTCCAACACATAACAACATGATGAGATCGGTCCTTTCAGTGTTAACAGTCAGTGTGATTTTTCAACTATTCGCTTATGGACAGCCAACGGTAAACCGCCAATGGAATGGGGACACATGCACAACACACTTTGATGCGTTGGATAATAAACTGGAACAACTTCGTGTCAAAATGCAAGAAATAATTGCACGACAAGATTTACTAATAAAAGAACAAGAACGCGTTGCAAAAGAACATGACGGTTCTTGTGATGCCGTTCTTGCTTCGTCCTGCTACAAAGTTACCCATTCCGCTTTAAACTGGAATATGGCATCCAATAACTGTGGATTAATGGGGGGCATCTAGCGGATATTCATAGTTCTGAAGAGTACGAACTCTTACTTGGTTTGCTCCATAACGAAAACTAGATGCTGTCAGAGAGCAGCAATATCCCCCGTGAAACCCTAAATATTACCCCTATGCAATATCTAAGCTAATGGATTACCATTGACAGGAAACTGGACACCCTTCCTTGAACGACAAATCAACAATACTACAAACTGTCTTTGAACAGATATAACCCGGATCTATTTTTTATTAATCTAATGTAACAATCATATGACAATCATATGACAACTGAAATTATAATTAGCTTTAGGATAAAAATCATTTAAAAATATTACTCACCTAATGCGCTTTAAGAACAAATTAACGTCCGTTCATATAGTGGTGCCCACGAAGTCCACTCCGTTTGCATATATGTCGATTTATGACGATTTTTAAAAGCCTGTCATTTTGTCAATTTTGCTTCGATCAAACTGAAACCTTGACGTTGCACATCTTTATACCCTATATGTTGCCTATATGAAATATGAAAGCTGAATTATGCTTCGTTGATATAGAAGTGGTGTCCACAAAGTCCTATACATGTGCACATATGTCTATTTTCGACGATTTTCAAAAGCCTGTCAATTTGTCAATTTTGCTTCGATCAACCTGAAACCTTAACGTTGCACATCTTTATACCCTATATTTTGCCTGTATGAAATATGAAAGCTGAATTATGCTTCGTTGATATAGAAGTGGTGTCCACAAAGTCCTATACATGTGCACATATGTCTATTTTCGACGATTTTCAAAAGCCTGTCAATTTGTCAATTTTGCTTCGATCAAACTGAAACCTTGACGTTGCACATCTTTATACCCTATATTTTGCCTGTATGAAATATGAAAGCTGAATTATGCTTCGTTGATATAGAAGTGGTGTCCACAAAGTCCTTAGCTTGAAGAGGGGACGGACGGACGGACGGACGGACGGACAGACGGACGGACGGAAGGACAGACGGACGGACGGACAGGCCAACGAGAGGTATCTTATGTGGTGGCTGCACTATGTGGTAGCATCTGATATGCCTGAAATGCATTTAAGTGGTAGGTCACGGACAAGATTATTTGAGAATAAAAAATACTTATGTGGTGGTTTATATTTGCCCGTGCCCTTGTGTGGTTCCCAGCAGGCGTCATGTCAATGTCAATAATGTTTAAGCTTTGTGTGTGTCATTTGTAAATAAACGGAATTATATATGTGGCACTTTACTGTATAAAGATATTTTACAACTTATCTGTCACAACTGCGCATATTTATTCAACTTGCGTTGTTGCGTGGTGCTTATTTTAGACCAGTGCGCATGTTAGTTTAACTTGCGTTGATGCCCGGTTCGCATTTCGGACCAGTGCGCATGTTTATTTATCTTGCGTTAATGCGTGGTTCGCCTTTGGAAAAACTGCGCATATTTTTTTTAACTTGCGTTGATGCGCGGTTCACATTTCGGATCACGGCGCATGTCAACTTAACTTGCGTCGATGTGACGTTCACATTTCGGACCAGCGCGCTTGTTTGGTTAACGTGCACTGATGCGCGGTTTGTATTTCGGACCACTGCGCATATCTATTTAACTTGCGTCAAAGCGTGGTTCGCATTTCGAACCAGTGCGCATGTTCATTTAACTTGCGTCGATGCCCGGTTCGCATTTCGGACCACTGCGCATGTTTATGCAACTTACGTTGATGCGCGGTTCACAATTCGGACCAGTGCGCATGATTACATAACTTGCGTCGATGCGTGGTTTTTTCCGACCAGTGCATATATTTAACGTGCGTTAATGCGTGGTGCTTATTTCGGAAACTGCGCATGTCTATTCAACTTGCGTGTCGTTGCATGGTTCTTTTGTCGGACCAGTGCGCATGTTTATTTATCTGGCGTCGATGCGCGGTTCGCATTTCGGACTAGTGCGCAGGTTTATTTAGCTTGCGTTGATGCGAGATTCACATTTTGGACCAGTGCGCATGTTTCTTTTATTTGGGTTGATGCACGGTTCTTATTTTAGACAAATGCGCATGTTTATTTAACTTGCGTTTATGCGCAGTTCACATTTCGGACTAGTGCGCATGTTTCTTTTATTTGCGTTGATGCACGGTTCTTGTTTTAGACAAATGCGCATGTTTATTTAACTTGCATCGATGCGCGGTTCACATTTTGGACGAGTGCGCATGTTTGGTTAATGTGCACTGATGCGCGGTTCAAATTTCGGACCAGTGCGCATATTTATTAAACTTGCGTCGATGCGCGGTTCGCATTTCGAAGCAGTGCGCATGTTTATTTCACTTGCGTCCATGCCCGGTTCACATTTCGGACTAGTGCGCATGTTTATTCAACTTCGCTGATGAGCATTTCGCATTTCGGACTAGTGCGCATGTTCATTTCGCGTGCGTTGGTGCGTGATTCACATTTCGGACAACTGCGCATGTTTATTTAACTTCAGTTGATGCCCGGTTCGCATTTCGGACTAGTGCGCATGTTTATTTAACTTGCGTTGATGCGCGGTTCACATTTCGGACCAGTGCGCATGATTACTTAACTTGCATCGCGGCGTGGTTCTATGTTCGGACCAGTGCACATATTTATTTAACTTGCGTCGATGCGCGGTTCGCATTTCGAACCAGTGCGCATGTTTTTTTACCTTGCGTCCATGTCCGGTTGCTCATTTCGAAATAGTGCGCATGTTTATTCAACTTCCGTTGATGAGCGGTTCGCATTTCGGACTAGTGCGCATGTTCATTTAGCTTGCGTTGATGCGCGTTTCTTATTTTAGACCAGTGCACATGTTTATTTAACTTGCGTTGATGCGCGGTTCACATTTCGGACCAGTGCGCATGATTACTTAACTTGCATCGATGCATGGTTTTTTGTTCGGACCAGTGCACATATTTATTTAACTTGCGTCGATGCGCGGTTCGCATTTCGTACCAGTGCGCATGTTTATTTACCTTGCGTCCATGTCCGGTTGCGCATTTCAAACCAGTGGGCATGTTTATTCAGCTTCCGTTGGTGTGTGGTTCACATTTCGGACAACTCCGCATGTTTATTCAGCTTGCGTTGATGCGCGTGTCTTATTTTAGACCAGTGCACATGTTTATTTAACTTGCGTTGATGCCCGGTTCGCATTTCGGACCAGTGCGCATGTTTATTTCACTTGCGTTAATGCGCGGTTCGCATTTGGAACCAGTGCGCATGTTTGTTTAACTTGCGCTGATGCGCGGTTCACATTTCGGATCACGGCGCATGTTAAATTAAATTGCGTCGATGCGCGGTTCATATTTCGGACCAGTGTGCATGTTTAAATAGTAACCACACATTAACACAAGGTAGATAAACGGATAAAACTGTAGGATAAGATTCATTTTGAGGTATTTTCTTCAAAAATTTCCCTAAAATCAAAATTCAAGATCGAGTCAAAAAGCACAAGCCGTATGCCCGACCCATCTAGGACTGCCTCGTACTAGATACCAAAAATAAATGAAATCGGATAAAAACTGTAGGAGGAAACGCACTTTGAAGTTTATTCTTCAAAAAATCCCCCAAAATACAAACATTGTTCGCAGTGGGTGTATTCTTAAGATTCTCCCCACCCCACAGCGGGATTTAAACAAATGCTGCTCTCCTTATTTGCTTTAGAAATTAGCTTTATAGTTGCATTATTTTCCAACAGATGGTGTTACAGGACAGTTGATCAACGGACTTTGACGGACTCCCTTATGTGGTTTGTTTTGTGCTCAATGGGTGCTTATGTGGCTACCTCATAAGAACCACCACATAAGGAAGAAAAACCACATAAGTGACGGATGTACCGAAAATCCACCACATAGCATAATCATTGTGGGCACGGACGGACAGGCGGACGGACGGACGGACAGACGGACGGACAATCTCAAACCTATATCCCTCCGTTTCACGGGGGACAATAATGCAAGGATGTGGTTGGATGGTACTGATACACAGAGAGAAGGAACCTGGATTTGGTCTACTTCAGGAGAACAGATACAGTTCAATGGTTGGATAAGCGGTGAACCTAACAATTTACAAGGTAGAGAAGATTGCATGGAAATTTGGACGACAAGTGGAACAACGGGTTTAAATGATGACTATTGCAATGAAACCAAGAAATCTATTTGTGAAATTGAAACGTGAAGTTGTTTATTTTACTTGAAGAAACTAACAACATAAATCTGACTTTAACTCAATCATATTATGTTTTCATAGCATGTAATACTAACAATAATAGCAATAATAATGGCAAATACTATAATATAAATCTTTTGTTATTTTTACCATAGAACCCACTGTGCTGAAGCAAAAAGTGATATACGGATGTACGAAATCAATAAAACAATATAATGGTACCAACAAAACTAAATAAAAATAATTTTTAAATAAGTAATCATTTTAACGCAAGCTGATGTGTTTTATTGCCTACATGAACTTATCGTGACAGAGAAGGAAACTGCTTCCATAATTTTCGCTTGTTTATTTATTTATTTCATCTGCGAACAAAAGTCACAGTATCCTGTCATAAATACAAGAATCTGCTATAATCGGTGCATAGAATTACCACTATGCACACGAATAAGAAATGTGCAAATTGAATATATCTTTCACGTCACGACTGTAAATAAGACATCAAGTGGTAAAGGTCTTTTAATAATGTAACTTGAAACTCTAACCCTTCGAGCCAATTTTAGCACACACGTACAATTTTCGTTTTTTTTTCTCGTTTATATGCAAGGAGTTGATTAATTCTACACCAGAAAACTTATCCGTTGTATTTTGTATGATAAAAGGTTCTTCTGATTCATTTTCCTATTGTAAAATTTTCAAAGAAGGTTGCAGTATAAATTCAATGAAAGTGTATAAGATCTTTACACTTTACAGAGTGGGAGTCACTGCAATAATCGGATCTACAATTTAGCGAAGTCTTTCGAAGAATGTCTGTGAAAAGAGGTGTCAACATTGCTCTCTTCCTCTCTCTCTCTCTCTCTCTCTCTCTCTCTCTCTCTCTCTCTCTCTCTCTCTCTCTCTCTCTCTCTCTCACTCTCTCTCTCTCTCTCTCTTTCTCTCTCTCTTTTCTCTTTCTCTATCTCTCACCTCTCTCTCATTCTTCGTTTCTTTCTCTCTCTGTTTCTCTCTCTCTTTCTCTCTCTCTTCTCTTTCTCTATCTCTCACCTCTCTCGCATTCTTCGTTTCTTTCTCTTTCTGTTTCTCTCTCTCTCTCTCTCATTCTCTCTTCTCTTTTTCTATCTCTCACATCTCTCTCATTCTTCGTTTCTTTCTCTCTCTGTTTCTCTCTCTCTCTCTCTCTCTCTTCTCTTTTTCTATCTCTCACCTCTCTCCCATTCTTCGTTTCTTTCTCTCTCTGTTTCTCTCTCTCTCTCTCTCTCTCTTTCTCTCTCTCTTCTCTTTTTCTATCTCTAACCTCTCTCTCATTCTTCGTTTCTTTCTCTCTCTGTTTCTCTCTCTCTCTCTTTCTCCGTCTCCCCCAACCTGTCTGTTTTCAGTTATAACTCTCCCTACGCTTCCCTCTCTCTATCCTTCTACCTCTCTTTTCATTCTGGCCCACTCTCTCTCTCTCTCTCTCTCTCTCTCTCTCTCTCTCTCTCTCTCTCTCTCTCTCTCTGTCTCCCTCTCTCTTACTCGTCCTCTCTCTTTTTTTCTCTCTTTTCTCTCTTTCTCTCTCTCTCTCTTTCTCTTTCTTTCTTTCTTTCTTGTGGGGAGGACTAGGATTCAAAAAAGAAAGAGATAGGAATGAAGAAAAAGAGAGTGAACGACACAAGGAAAAAGAGAGGAGAAACAGATAAAGGGACGAAGTGAGTGAGATGGCGTGTGTGTATGTGTGATATAACCATATACGAGAGCAGTACCCATAGCCAAGGACTACCTAAAAAGCTAACCTAACTTATAATGCATCGTTGATTGTGATTTATTGAGCAACATTGTATCCAGTTTACAATTTGTGTCGAATACGAGTGATTTATGCAATAAGACACGATACCGTAAAGTAAGATGTTCAAACACATACAGCCTCGATCAGATGAAATCTCATCTACCGGTTCTACATTGATGCGACATTGTGTGCCTCCTGGAAACTCTCATTGATGTCAGTCCTTTTAGTTTATGTGTCGCTTCCTTGCCAGAGAGATTATCAACCTCCAGACGGAGCATGTTTGTACGTTTTTTTCTCCAACTGCTCGTCACAGTTCCCGGATTTCGGTTTAAATGTCTTCATTGTCGATGCAGGCACGTTACACTAAGACATAACATATACCATCTTATTAGGTTGCATTTATCCTCACCCCAACGCATCCGACACACACAGTTTTATAGACGGCTCTAGAGGGTTATAGAGAGTAATACCCCATCCACCTCGTCTTTAAAGTTACTAGATTTAATTATTTTCTAATAGTGTATGTTGTACACAGAATCCGTCAACCCCCCTTTTGGTTAATTTTGTTGCTGGTGCCCGCCCTCAAGGTCTTTCAATGACAGGATCTTATAAATAAAATATTCCAATGTATCAATCTGTGTCAGAGAACAAAATGCCTCTTGCCTAAATATGGTTGCCTGAATTGAAGGTCATTTCCATTATTGCTTACAGCATCCAATTATGGCTTTGGGTTCCGAAGGAGTCTATATCGGCGTTGTGCGTCCTTTTTTTCTGTATGCCCATCTTCCCTTTCTTTCTCCCAGCCTGATGATGTGTTTCTGTTATTTAGACGGCGTGTCACAGTGGGCAGAATTTTATTTTGACCTTCACGCAGTTTCAACAGGATAACACAGACCAATCATCATCAAAGTAAAGATACGGCTTCCCCACCTCCGTATGACAGAATTTGTGACCCTCTGTATCTTTTCTGGTGGAGCTCTGCGCGCTCAAATATGGTTTATTTTCAGATGATGTGATTTTTCATAAAATAACACAAATTATTATCAGTCGTCCTTGAACCCTTTAAACCTTACAATACCACTTCAACATTGTGAAAACCTATAGAAAATTCCCCCTAGTCTCAATGCCCGAAAATAATCAGCTTTTTAATATATTATGGAGAGTATGGACCCTTGTCAATCAGATAGGAAGCTTCAGTTCCCCGGGATATCCCGAGAACGATAACTGTAACTGGCTGATAAGGGGCGAGGACGGGCAGATACATGCCTACGATGAACGCTGACTAGTTCACCCAGGGGGGAGGAAGGTAAGGTGCGCGGCATGGATAAACGCTGATTGTTCCTGGCTTATCAGGGGCGAAGTAAATATCAAGGTTAAACGTCGACTCTAATTCTTTCATCGGAGGTGAGGACTGTAATTTAAGTGCCAAGGTTTAGTGAATACTGTGCTTTTTGAGAAGATAATGTTTCACGGAAGCCAGTCGCATGCGTAAGGAAGCAATTATTGTGAACTTGATTTTGAAACTAATGCATCCCACAAAATATCAGAGTAAAATTCTTTTGTACTTGCTTCCAAATAGCATTTCTAATCTTTCATATATTAGTCAAAAACAGTGTTTCGTGTGATTTACTGAAATATTTATATACGCCTATTTATATTATATTCAATTATATTATATTTATTGTATTTATTTTATATTCAATATTATCAACATTACCGACTAATTGAAAATATATTCCGTGGATTGTACCTTGACAGTTGTATTTTTGAGTGTAAATACCGCACGGATACGCACAGGCGCATCCTGTTTTTTCCAGAATTGAAAACGTCACACTACGCACTACTGAGCAACAGAAAACACTACATAGGAATACAACAAAATAAACAGCGAGATTATACCTAGCGATTACTTTACTAAAAAAAGTCATGAAATAAAAGCAAAGCCACTATCGCATTTGGACTGATCAGAAAACCCTCCATCAGCCTTAGGTATTCTTCGCGTCTGCTTTCAGGCTCTTTCTAGCGATATTAAAGGCTGCGATAAACTTTTTTATCCATCCAAAGGTGGGTATGTTATCTTACAAATTAAATATTTTTGATGTTCTCAGTTCACTCAATTTAATTCAATTCATGACTTTGCTATCTTAACAATAGCAAACAAGACCAAACATTAAACCTAAAAATATCACAAACACGATCATTTCCTTAACTTACGGGTGGATACAACATTCAAGTTTCATTCTGTCAGTATCGAAATTTTAAATGTCCAAAAAAGCTGCACTTCGAATGTCAATTTTATATATAGCTCATATTGCAAAAATACATACTTCAATCATATTTCATTGATGAATTCTTGCATTTTTTCTATTTGAAAGAAAATAGAACTAAAATGCAGTCTGTTTCAGTGTTAGTACGTGTTA
The DNA here is from genome assembly GCA_949752745.1 of Protula sp. h YS-2021. Taxonomy (NCBI): domain Eukaryota; kingdom Metazoa; phylum Annelida; class Polychaeta; order Sabellida; family Serpulidae; genus Protula; species Protula sp. h YS-2021. The sequence continues at coordinate 22,775,579 of OX457034.1, read as the reverse complement.
GGCACGTGTTAGGCGTTACAAGCTAATTTGAAATTAAAGGCAACTATCTGTTCTGCTTACACCGGTCATTTAAACGTATCATTTTTAGCATCATTTACCGTCTTTTTACCTGTATTTTACCATCATCATGTTTTGACCATTGTGTATCAATTATTTTAGCAATCATTTGACCCTTTTTAACCATCATTTTGAGCATTCATTTCGACCATCAATGAACATTATTTTTTATTTTGACAATCATTTTATTTGTGAACTGCATCTGGTGAAACGTGTTTTACATAATTTTATGATCATAAGCTTTTTTTAAGGATATTTGTTATCTTTGATAAAAAGTTTTAGATGAATTTGAATTTTCTTAGGCTCTTTAGGAATTATATATATAGTTAAAGAAAAATATTTAAAAAAAACTGACTTTGATGGACATTTTACTTGGAACTTAAGAGCCAAGGTACTTGCTTAGCATAAGCCTTGAACAACAGGAGTCTTGATAGTAGATTCAATTATATCAGTTTTTACGCACTTCGTCAGTTTAATCTCAGTGCATTACTTGGATATTGATTCTAGTACCACGATGTGTCAAGGCATTCAAACAAGGATAACCTATCGATCAGAAAATAAGACAAAAACAGAAAGGTGAATACATATAACCTGATCGAAATTCGCCCTATTCAGTTTTGGATAGTAAACAAAGATCAGCTGAAATATCAGCTAGAAATATGAGCAAGCATTCGAAAGTAACTATCTGTAATTTGATTGATGTTTACTTCGTTAATAGAAAGAATAAGGACACCAATAAGGATACCAAATTTTCTTTTGTAAATGCTAGATCCATTAGAAATTCTCATGAGTCTATAAGAGATTTTATCAGGATCGAAATACCGAAGTTGTTTACCATAACCGAGACATGGCTAGGTGATAGCAAATCGGATAACTGGTCTCTCAGTTAAGTCACCCCATCTGGATATCGAGTAGAAGTCATGAATCTAAAAAAGTTTGTGGTGTGGGTCTTGCTATCATTTCAAGAAAAGATTTTACAACAACACAAAGGATTACTCACCATTCGAAATTCTTTAACCAGAGTAAAATCAACAAAAGTGGCATTTCCAATTGCCGTGGTATACCTACCACGTTCATATTCTATTGAATTATTTCTATCGGAATTTTGCTCTTTCATTGAAGTATCCTGTTTCAATGGTCCTCCTTTTATCCTTGTTGGTGATTTCAAAGTTCACGTTGATGTCACAAAAAATCGAGCAGTACTTAACTTTCTCGAGTTGTTAGGGTCCTTTGTAGACTCAACCTGTAGACGCTCCAATCCATGAACAGAGCCACACGTTAAGCTTGATGCTTAGCAAAGATGATGATTCTGCAAAAATACTTGATCAAATCTCGGACAATTTTATTATAAGTTTTAGTTTCTCATTTCCAAGACCAGAAATTGTGAAAAAATAGATTAGGTTCCGAAAAATAACTATATCCACATCACGCTTTTAGGGAAAATATGTCAAAAATAGAGATATTTTCAAAATTTTCACACATTACTGATCTAGATACTTTAGTTGAAAAACACAACCACGTGCTTCAATCTGCGTTAGGTAAGCATGTCCCAATTGTTGATAAATCCATCAGCACCAAGTTGCGCCCGCCCCCTTGGCCCAAGAGTAACTTAATGGAAGCGCGTCGCACTTACCGCCGCCTTGAAAGGAAGAATAAAAAGACTGGATTCAAGGTAGACAAAGTAGCATACAAAACAAAGCTTAACGCTTATAGTTAAACAAAAGGTCATGAGAAAAGATTATTATAACAGTAAAATATTCAACTTCAGAGGAGACCCAGGTGCTATATATTAAAATCCTCAATCAATTAGCCTATCGTCAGAAATAGAACCCCCTACCAGAATATTTAAATTCAACTGAACTTTGCAACGATTTCGTGTCATATTTCGAATCCAAATCGACAACATAAGAGAAAAATGCCATGACCACGACCTGGATGTTGCATGCGAACTTGAGTTTGAACCGAACTTCCCTGGTCTGCACGAAATTCGGCCACTTATTAGAGGAGGTTCAGCTTATCATATCTCAAACTTCTCGAAAAGGCCGTCTGCAACCAATTTTCTACACACAACACTCTTACTGAACCCCTTCAATTTGCTTACAAGAAGCATCATAGCACGGAAAAGGCAATCGTAAGGATTGTGAACGATGTCATTCTTGAACTCAATAACAGGAATATTGTCATGATGGGTGTTTTAGACCTGTCCGCAGCCTTCGACACGGTTGATTATGATGTACTTTTCGTAGACGTGAAATTTCTTACGCATTGGACCGTACGGTGTTTAAATGGTTTCCTTCATACCTACAAGGTCAGACGCACTGAGTGGTGATTGCAGGCTGCAAGTCGTATCCGGTTCAACTAGACTGTGGCGTGCCATAAGACAGCCATAAGACAGCATTTTTGGACCTAAAGTCTACAACGAGTATACGAAGCCTTTAGGTGCCCTACTCGGAGTGCCCTACATTCGTTTTCACCCCTACGCTGACTACAGTCAGTACAAAAAGTCTGGCAATCCAAAGTGTATCGACTCACAGCTTTCGTCTTCGCGAACCCTTGAGTCATCCATAGTCAAAGTTGGTGCATGAATGAATGCCAATCGTTTAAAATTCAACGAAAATCAAACTGAGTATATGGTCTTCACTAGCAAACGAAATCAATATATAATTGTCATGAAATTCCTCACCATCCACGTAGATGAGATTCTCCGTGCATCTCAGGTTCGTAATCTTGGAGTGTTTTTAGATTGAACTTTCCTTCCACGCTCACATTGCACACCTAAGTCGGATTTCATAGGCTAATATTAAAGTAATTGGAAAATTTGATGATTCCTTACCATCGATGCCGCTCAGACAAGTGTCAATGCCTTAGTGACAAGTAGGCTAGACTATTGCAATGCGCTTTTTGTCAGCTTACCTTTTGTCAGCGGCGTGTGTTGTTACAAAAAGGTGCTTTGGTCACATAACCCCTGCCATAAAATCGCTTCATTGGTTGCCGATTAGAGATCGCAGAGACTTAAATGTTTTAGTTCTGTTTTTCAAGACCCAAAATGGATTAGCACCCCAGTATCTGAAAGAGCTACTCTCTCCCTAAACGAGCTCCCGTCTGCTCCGATCCACCACGTCCAACTTCCTTGCCCAACCTTCATTCAGTCTTAAAAGCTATGGATACCTCGCCTTTCAATAGCTGGTCCTCGTCTATGGAATGACCTTCCACTCGACACTAGAAACTCAGTATCATTATTTACCTTTAAAAGAAACTTAAAACACATCTCTTTAAGAATGCTTTTAACGGTTAACTATAAGGTTTATTTTATTTTTACTATTACTTTTAATATTTTATGATACCGTTATTCTGCGGCATTTGAGCTTAAACAGACATTGTGTACATCTATTACTATAATTCCTTTGCCTTCTTCAGACAAAAAAAAGCAATACCTTTTTATTTGATGACGAATTGGGAAGTTACGAAATGAAACAAGTTAGATATATTTCGATTTTTAAGAATGGTTGCAAGATAACTCCAGGGACCATAATTCTGAATTCCAAGAAAAGTGTTCCAACCCATTACATTCTCCTAGCTGGGGCAATAGAAGCGACGGCAATACCCCAGCCTTTCAATTCGTTTGATCTTTCAAAGAAGAGACGTCATAAGAATTAAGTCACTTGAAATTTACCTTTGATAATAAATGTCGCAAACAATATGAAACCTACAATGACAATGACATTGCGGTAGGGTGTCAAATTTCTTGATGCCTTTTACTTTCAAAGTCTCTATCTATCTATCTATCTATCTATCTATCTATCTATCTATCTATCTATCTATCTATCTGTCTATCTATCTATCTATCTCTCTCTCTCGATTTGTGTAAAAGAAATATCGCATGAGATCGATATTGATTGGATTTTTAACAAGGCTTGTGGATTGAGGGAGGATAAGTCAGTTGTGAATGCAATAACAACCGACCAAATACTGAGATGCATGCAGCCATTCATGTGGCGAAAATAACCGCCAATTGCGACATTCCGAGGAACACTCGCCTTCTGATGCCGATATTCGTGGACGAGTGGACAAATTGTGCATTCATCAACACAGGAGCAAACACGAAGAAGAGTATTTTTGTATGTTCCTTAAATATTTAAAATAGATATAGCTGTTGAAGGATATCAGTAAATGTGAGCTCTCAGTGGACTATAAATTGCATAAAAGTATTGTATATATCAGCACAAAATCACTTTTTAATTATATATATACATACAGTGTTGTGGCTATATTTTAGAAAACAATTATTCCTCGTAATGTTCTGCTTTACTAAGTGCCCCATTTCTTTTCAAACTAGATGCATCCCTTGAAACTTCTCTAATATCTTAACATGTCACATGTCTAAAATTACTTGAATTTAACAGTTAAGGCATACATCACGCCAGTAATATGAAACATAGGTACAAAAAGCAATGATGGGGTTATTCTTTCAGATTGACTGGCATGCCTTTTGAGAACACAATATACGCAATTTATAATGTGTAGCAAAGAATGCTGAATTCGTAGTATTCGTAGTATTCGTGACTTTGCTTTCTTCACAATAGCAAAGATGACTAAAATCAAAACTCGAAATATCAAAAAACACAATCACTATTTCAACAAACGAGGAGTTAAAATACTAAAGTTTAATTCCGTCAGTATTAAAATTTCAAATCGATTGCCAATTTTGAATATGGGAAATATTGTAAAATACATATTTCTAGCACCATTGATTCTAGCATGTTTTATATTTGAAAGAAAATTAAACCATAAAAACAGTCTGTTTCAATATTACAAAAGGCGCGTCTTAGGCGTTACAAGTTAAATTGTCTTGAAATTAAAGGTAACTATCTGGTCTTCTTATATTGTTCATTTAAACTGGTTATTTTTAACTTTATTCACTGTCATTTTAACCTTTGCTTTACCATTATTTTACCATTGTCTCTATCATTGTTTTGACCATTTTTTTTATCAATCCTTTAGTAGCTCATTTGACCTTTATCTTAGTCATCACTTTGGGCATTATTTCGATCATCAATGACCATTATTTTTTAATTGTTTTGACAATCGTTTAACCCTTATTTAAAACGGCATTTTGGGCATCATTTTGACCATCATTGTGTACGTCTATCATTATTATCAATTTACCTTCATCAGGCAAAAAAATAAAACAAAATGAGCACTACTTCTTATAGCTTACATTCCTTATTGAATTCGAACCTGGACCTTGGGATTACTGGACTAAACTCTAACTATCTGATTTAATCGTTATCCGGGCTTCTCTGCGAGATCGAAAAAATCGAAGAATTGTATCATTGTATCATATCTCATTGTATGGCGTACTACATTAATAGTGTTGTTTAAGCGGTCAAACGATTTTATTAGCCACAGTAGCAACTAAATAATCCTCGGTTTCAATTATTGCGGATAGGGATAAGCATCACGGACTGGGACCAGCCTTAGCTAGAGGTATAAATAAAGAGTTATTTAATATAGAGTAGAACGTGGCTACAACAAAAATATATGAGCTCGATAAAAGACCCTTTATTATTGTTTCTTAGTTGCAATATTTTTCTGCAACTAACAATCAAAAACCAATTTTTTTAATCATTATCCGGCTGCTTACTACATGAATAGCGTCGTTTTAGCGGTCAAAGGAATTTATTAGCCACATTAAGCACAGCGTGATATGCCAATCATACTCTATATCAGTTGTGACGTGTGTATAGTGTAAACATATAAATTAGCCAAAATGTGAAATCGTCAAACCTATCAGGGTGATTTGACATCTTAATTAACTTGCTATTTATATACGGCTTACTAGGGCAACAGTCCGAAATTGTGCAAGTGGATATGAAATATTTTGTAGTTGATTCGAGAAAGCGAATCTCGTGGCAGTCAGTTCATAGGCATTTTACAATTATCCACAAAATGACACCGTTTTATTTGATCACAAAATGACACCGTGTCCCTTGGGAAAAGCTCAGTTTTGAGGGAAATAGCAAAAATCATAAAGCATAAATCTCTTTCTATAATGTCTTAGATTCATTATTCAAATTCACAAACAGATGCAAAATGTTCACTGCATAACAAATCATTGAAACCAAACTGCTCGATTTCCCAAAACACTATGCAATTTTCTTCGCCATCTGAATTATTTGGTTCACCATCTAACCATCCATCAAGTTAGATACGCTGTACGCTATGGTGTCAAAGCCACGTGCCCTCAGCCTGTACGTCAGTGCCACCTACCCACAGAACGCCGTAACGCCGAGTAATATCCATAATCATTTGAAAGTCTGTTATATTGTTGATGTCTGCTAGATGACCTCCTTGTGTTTGACAGTTAAGTGAAGCCTCCTCCCGCGACAGGGTATTGTGGATGATTCTATAGCCAGAACGTCTTAAAAATTCCTCACAAAGCGATTTCACGATGGCATCTTGTTTTCTTGTTATTTCATTCAATTTGATATAGATCTCCTCCACTAAACGAGATGGCTTATCTGTTGTGTCCTCATACATGCATTAAAAGTCTGATACAGTTGTAAACATAGAAGCATTATTTTAAAAAAGCAAACTCAAAATAATGATTTCTGAACTATATCTAATCATTTTTATCCAGATAATTTAACAGGGTAAAACTATTAAAATTGAAATATTAAAGTAAATAAATAAACCTTTGCAAAAAATGTTATTGTGGTTTTAATGAGATCACAACAGTCAGTTACCAAAATAGTTATACAATGCCTAATTTAAGGAGAAAGCACAGTCTTCACTAGTGGTTACTTGCTTAGGATTGGTTGATAGTGGCAAATAATATTCTTAGCTAGTGATATAGAAAGAGCGTAAGTTGACCTTATTATATTACCATATCATTTTTATATAATAATATAATAATTAAAATCAAATGAATGATACTCAAAAGTCAATATTAGATATTAAAATTATATATTTAAATCTATATTAGTATCTATAATTTGCCAATCTATTTGAAAATGGTATTCAGTGCATATGGTTACTCATGACGCTCCAATACACGACACCAAATAATACTGATTTTTCATAATGCTCCAATACAAAATGTTTGATTTTGGCGAAACGAAATTGTCACTCTACATAGCTAAATAATTATGTGGGAGGAAGGGAGGGAGGGAGGGAGGGAGGGAGGGAGGGAGGGAGGGAGGGAGGGAGGGAGGGAGGGAGGGAGGGAGGGAGGGAGGGAGGGAGGGAGGGAGGAAGGGAGGGAGGGAGGGAGGGAGGGAGGGAGGGAGGGAGGGAGGGAAGGAGTGAGGGAGGGAGGGAGGGAGGGAGGGAGGGAGGGAGGGAGGGAGGGAGGGAGGGAGGGAGGGAGGGAGGGAGGGAGGGAGGGAGGGAGGGAGGGAGGGAGGGAGGGAGGGAGGGAGGGAGGGAGGGAGGGAGGGAGGGAGGGAGGGAGGGAGGGAGGGAGTGAGGGAGGGAGGGAGGGAGGGAGGGAGGGAGGGAGGGAGGGAGGGAGGGAGGGAGGGAGGGAGGGAGGGAGGGAGGGAGGGAGGGAGGGAGGGAGGGAGGGAGGGAGGGAGGGAGGGAGGGAGGGAGGGAGGGAGGGAGGGAGGGAGGGAGGGAGGGAGGGAGGGAGGGAGGGAGGGAGGGAGGGAGGGAGGGAGGGAGGGAGGGAGGGAGGGAGGGAAGGAGTGAGGGAGGGAGGGAGGGAGGGAGGGAGGGAGGGAGGGAGGGAGGGAGGGAGGGAGGGAGGGAGGGAAGGAGGGAGGGAGGGAGGGAAGGACGGACGGACGGACGGACGGAGGGAGGGACGGAGGGACGGAGGGAGGGACGGAGGGACGGAGGGACGGAGGGACGGAGGGAGGGAGGGAGGGACGGAGGGAGGGAGGGAGGGAGAATTTTAGAACAAATCTATTTGAGCATTTCCCTGTTATATTTGTCTTCTTTATGATATTTAAAAATCAAATTCGCAAATGGATTTATATTCATCAGTGCATGAAGCGTCGTTGTAGCCTGTTTCTGTTTGACTCGTCTGTATACGCATGCAGTCTTCGTTTCCACCATGGTTGTTAGGCTGATTATTTTGCCATCCATGAAATTGTATCCTTTCTCCTGTGTGAGACCAGATCCAAATGCCCTCTCTCTGTTTGTCTGTGCCATCCAACCACATATCCGACTGACTCTCGCTATGGTGCAATTCAAGCACTAATTCATATTCCAATTCGTTGTTCACGTCCGCTAGATGGCCTCCCAGAGTTTCACATTTTCTTGAAGCTTCCTCCCAGGACGATTTGGAATGAATGATTTTGTAGCATGAATCAGCTAGCATTTCATCACATGACAGTTTTATCATTTTTATCATGTCATTCATTTTAATATTAAGCTGTTCAAGTTTCAAATCCAACGAACCAACATTGCTTCCTCTTTCTGAACATTCTCCGTTATTCGTGTTCTGATGTGACGTTGATTGGCCGTATGTGAACTTCGCTTGATAAAGCAAAATGCAAAATAGGCAAACGAAATCCATATTGATAAACAATTAATTATAAAATGTTGTTACTATAGAAATCGAGTTCCTTCTTTCAGTGCAGGCAGATTTCCGTACAGTTATGATGCATTCAAATGACAAGAGAATCTTCTCCCTGCCTAGGTATGTTTCAATGCATTTAATTGTACAAGTCTTCCTTTATAGATAAAGTTTCAACTCACTGCTCGCACATAAAATGGTATAAAATCCTTCTTCGTTTACTGCCGGTTTGAAACGAATAAAAAAGTACAAATTTCTTCTTCCGGTACGGGCAGATATCAACGCAGTTTCAATACATTAATTTTGGTTTTCATTTAGAAGCTACATTTTAATACAGTTTTTCCTCAAGTTCCTACTTCCTGCACAGGCAGATTTCAGTACAGTTCAGTCGCATTTAAAGGACAAGTACAATATTCTTCCCTATGTTTATGTTGTATGCTAAACAAAGTATACTATACTTGGCAAGCACAAAGCCTAAACAAGCGCTTGCAGATAAATACCACATGCTAAGCGTGTTTTTAGCTTTTAGATAACACTGTACGGGAGAGGGGGGTCACTCACGTGCCAACTTCTTACCATGCGTATCCAAGAGCTATTATAACAACCACTCAACTTGGATGCCTAACTTTGAAAACACACTCGCTGCTTTTGACAACATCCGTATGAAATTCGGAATGTTAATGAAATTGTCATTCAACATCGTTTAATGATAATTGGGAGGGAGGGAGGGAGGGAGGGAGGGAGGGAGGGAGGGAGGGAGGGAGGGACGGAGGGAGGGACGGAGGGAGGGAGGGAGGGAGGGAGGGAGGGAGGGAGGGAGGGAGGGAGGGAGGGAGGGAGGGAGGGAGGGAGGGACGGAGGGAGGGACGGAGGGAGGGAGGGAGGGAGGGAGGGAGGGAGAATTTTAGAACAAATCTATTTGAGCATTTCTCTCTTATATTTGTCTTCTTTATGATATTTAAAAATCATATTCGCAAATGGATTTATATTCATCAGTGCATGAAGCGTCGTTGTAGCCTGTTTCTGTTTGACTCGTCTGTATACGCATGCAGTCTTCGTTTCCTCCATGGTTGTTAGGCTGATTATTTTGCCATCCATGAAATTGTATCCTTTCTCCTGTGTGAGACCAGATCCAAATTCCCTCTCTCTGTTTGTCTGTGCCATCCAACCACATATCCGACTGACTCTCGCTATGGTGCAATTCAAGCACTAATTCATATTCCAATTCGTTGTTCACGTCCGCTAGATGGCCTCCCAGAGTTTCACATTTTCTTGAAGCTTCCTCCCAGGACGATTTGGAATGAATGATTTTGTAGCATGAATCAGCTAGCATTTCATCACATGACAGTTTTATCATTTTTATCATGTCATTCATTTTAATATTAAGCTGTTCAAGTTTCAAATCCAACGAACCAACATTGCTTCCTCTTTCTGAACATTCTCCGTTATTCGTGTTCTGATGTGACGTTGATTGGCCGTATGTGAACTTCGCTTGATAAAGCAAAACGCAAAATAGGCAAACGAAATCCACATTGATAAACAATTAATAATAAAATGTTGTTACTATAGAAATCGAGTTCCTTCTTTCAGTGCAGGCAGATTTCCGTACAGTTATGATGCATTCAAATGACAAGAGAATCTTCTCCCTGCCTAGGTATGTTTCAATGCATTCAATTGTACAAGTCTTCCTTTATAGATAAAGTTTCAACTCACTGCTCGCACATAAAATGGTATAAAATCCTTCTTCGTTTACTGCCGGTTTGAAACGAATAAAAAAGTACAAATTTCTTCTTCCGGTACGGGCAGATATCAACGCAGTTTCAATACATTAGTTTTGGTTTTCATTTAGAAGCTACATTTTAATACAGTTTTTCCTCAAGTTCCTACTTCCTGCACAGGCAGATTTCAGTACAGTTCAGTCGCATTTAAAGGACAAGTACAACATTCTTCCCTATGTTTATGTTGTATGCTAAACAAAGTATAATATACTTGGCAAGCACAAAGCCTAAACAAGCGTTTGCAGATAAATACCACATGCTTAGCGTGTTTTTAGCTTTTAGATAACACTGTACGGGAGAGGGGGGTCACTCACGAGCCAACTTCTTACCATGCGTATCCAAGAGCTATTATAACAACCACTCAACTTGGATGCCTAACTTTGAAAACACACTCGCTGCTTTTGACAACATCCGTATGAAATTCGGAATGTTAATGAAATTGTCATTCAACA
>OX457034.1:22763402-22764568 GCA_949752745.1 Protula sp. h YS-2021 | reverse complement strand
GAGGGAGGGAGGGAGGGAGGGACGGACGGAGGGAGGGTGGGAGGGAGGGAGGGAGGGAGAATTTTAGAACAAATCTATTTGAGCATTTCTCTCTTATATTTGTCTTCTTTATGATATTTAAAAATCAAATTCGCAAATGGATTTATATTCATCAGTGCATGAAGCGTCGTTGTAGCCTGTTTCTGTTTGACTCGTCTGTATACGCATGCAGTCTTCGTTTCCTCCATGGTTGTTAGGCTGATTATTTTGCCATCCATGAGATTGTATCCTTTCTCCTGTGTGAGACGAGATCCAAATGCCCTCTCTCTGTTTGTCTGTGCCATCCAACCACATATCCGACTGACTCTCGCTATGGTGCAATTCAAGCACTAATTCATATTCCAATTCGTTGTTCACGTCCGCTAGATGGCCTCCCAGAGTTTCACATTTTCTTGAAGCTTCCTCCCAGGACGATTTGGAATGAATGATTTTGTAGCATGAATCAGCTAGCATTTCATCACATGACAGTTTTATCATTTTTATCATGTCATTCATTTTAATATTAAGCTGTTCAAGTTTCAAATCCAACGAACCAACATTGCTTCCTCTTTCTGAACATTCTCCGTTATTCGTGTTCTGATGTGACGTTGATTGGCCGTATGTGAACTTCGCTTGATAAAGCAAAATGCAAAATAGGCAAACGAAATCCACATTGATAAAATTAATAATAAAATGTTGTTACTATAGAAATCGAGTTCCTTCTTTCAGTGCAGGCAGATTTCCGTACAGTTATGATGCATTCAAATGACAAGAGAATCTTCTCCCTGCCTAGGTATGTTTCAATGCATTCAATTGTACAAGTCTTCCTTTATAGATAAAGTTTCAACTCACTGCTCGCACATAAAATGGTATAAAATCCTTCTTCGTTTACTGCCGGTTTGAAACGAATAAAAAAGTACAAATTTCTTCTTCCGGTACGGGCAGATATCAACGCAGTTTCAATACATTAATTTTGGTTTTCATTTAGAAGCTACATTTTAATACAGTTTTTCCTCAAGTTCCTACTTCCTGTACAGGCAGATTTCAGTACAGTTCAGTCGCATTTAAAGGACAAGTACAATATTCTTCCCTATGTTTATTGTGTATGCTAAACAAAGTATAATATACTTGGCAAGCACAAAGCCTAA